>JAVKLA010000036.1:7241548-7313778 GCA_034782735.1 Sagittarius serpentarius | reverse complement strand
GGGAGAGTGGCGAAGAAAGTTACCACTTGCAGCTCTTTAAAGAACACTGCTGCTTCTTGGTAGACCTTTTTTGGGTAGCCAGGGGAGCCCCTGCTACGGGGTTGGGGTGGCAGGGGGACAGGCAGGTATTTGGGGACCAGCCTTCAGGGCTGCACTGCCAGCACAAGCCTCCGTCAAAGGTGACATGGTGGGGGGAGGGGGGGGGAAGTACAGGGGTTGATCTTGCTTCCCCCCCTCATCCCTCTGCTCCCTGCCTGTGCCGGTGGGTGAGCGCCCCATCCCGCCCCGGTTTGGGGTTTCCCGATGGGCTCCGTTGCTCCTTCGCTTTGTCTTCCCGTTTCTCTCCCCGTCGTCCTCATCCCTAGCAGGAATGAGCGGCTTTGAAGTTACTCCTAAGCTCTCCCCGACGGGCAGGGGAGGAGCTGAGCCCCTTTCTCTGCCTTTTTCCGGGAGCCTCGGTGGGAAATGTTTCCAATTAAAATTCCAAAATGGCTCCTCGGCGCTGTCTGGCGGCGCGGGGCGGGGGGAGGAGGAGGAGGAGGAGGACGAGCCTTTTTCATGAATGGATGTGGCAGGAGCTGTCTGTCCTGCTCAGTGACCCCGCCACAACCGCCGAACCCACTAACAAAGTTTCCAGGAGGCCTTTCTAATTAAACCATTTGTCAGTGTCAGATACCGATGGCTGATCTCCCGTTTAATATTGCCTGGAAAGGAGGTAGATCGGTGGGGGTTTTGCTTCCCTGCCTCTGCCTGCCTTCCCAAGCTGTTGAGCTGAGGAGCTGGAGAAAAGGACTTGGGAGCAGATGTGAAGGGTCCCATCCCTCCTCAAGCCTGCTGCGGTTTGGATGAAGAACAGACCTGTGATACTGCTCTGTTGCAAAATGTTTTTGTAGTGATAAAATAGGTGTGAGGATCACTCTTTGGCAAAACTTGCAGCCTTTTTTTCCTGCTTGAAGGTGAATTATTTGATTGGGTTTTAGTGTCTGGGCTGCGTATGTGGGTGGTTGTTCTTGCTTTATCTTTTCAGACACAGATACTTCCGTGCTCTTCTGTCTAGGTGGCATAATAACTCTTGCCTAAACTGCCCCAGACCCATATTTCTGAGAAGCTAAACAAGGCAAGATTGTCTCTTGCTGTTGATTTTATTTTTGGATGTTAGTTTCTTTTGCAATTGAGATTTAGCCCTTATTTATCACAAGCAATATCAAACTTAGTAAGAAACACGCTTTGGTTTCCTGAGACCTGTTTGCTCAGCAGCAGTCTGCCCAGGGAAGATGAAGAAGCAGGGAGATGCCTTTCTTGGTGTGATGTTGAAGGTATACCAACTTTTTGCTGGCAAAGACTTGCTAAGTAATGCGCATATGTGTCCAGGTAGAAAGATTTCCCATTCTGAAGAACAAAACATCTTTTTCTCTTTGCCTCTCCCCTTCCCTCTCTCCCTTCCCCCTTCCTAGGTGGCTTTAACAAGTTTCAGACCGAATATTCGGAGCACTGCGAGACGAACCTTGACAGCTCCTCACCCAGCAACTCTCCCCCAGCATCGGTTCTTGGCCTGGGAGGGCTGCGGATAAGCTCCGACTGCTCGGATGGTGAATCCGACAGGGAACCCAGCAGTGCCACGGAGTCGGACGGGAGCCCCATCCCTAACAATCAGCCTGCCTTTCCGGTCCAGATCCTACCTTACCTGTACCTGGGCTGTGCCAAAGATTCGACTAACTTGGATGTCCTGGGCAAATACGGCATTAAATACATCCTGAATGTGACTCCCAACCTGCCAAACATGTTTGAGCATGACGGAGAGTTCAAGTACAAGCAGATCCCCATCTCAGATCACTGGAGCCAGAACCTCTCGCAGTTCTTTCCTGAGGCCATTGCTTTCATTGGTAGGTGGTTGGCAGAACATCTCTTTTCGTACTCACCGTTTGGGAATGTGGCAAGCCGCTTCCCAGGGCTGTTGCTCGTCTCTGGCCTCACCTCTCTGGGGCACAGCATGGGCGCTAGCTTAGCAGCTGAGCGTCACGCTGCCAAGGTGACACTTCTGGTGTGTGTCACCCTGGCTGGGTTCAGGGAGGCCTCCCCTTCTGAAATTCAGCCCTGTTACAGCACCTCAGCCGGGTTACCTGCAAGTGGTATGACCGGCCCTGCTGGACCCGGCCCCGCTGTCTCTTGCCCTTGTATGGGGATTTGCACTTGTATGAAATGGCTGAATCAAGGCGGTGTGGAGCTCCTTTGCCTGCTTTGCTCGGAGGAATGGGTGTTGGTGGGAGTTGCATTAACGTGACTGGTGCCAGCAATTCCTTAGCCCCAAGTGTGGTTGCAGTCTTGGGGGGTGGAGTGCATTTTCTTTTCCCGAGGGGATTTGCTAGTCTAGTTGTGATCCCGCTGTAACTCGCCCTAGCATAACTAACTCCTTGTATGGATACTTCTCCTAAGGTAAGTGTCAACACAATGAGTTAGTGATTATAATTACACTGCAGAGCTCAGCTGGAAAAACTGCTGTGCAGACAGCCCCTGAGACAGCTTTGGCTGGTCATGGAGAGGGGTGCGGGGTGGGAGTTGGGGGCAGATCTCTTCTCCCAGGCTAGTGTTGACTTTGAAAATTGCTTCTTATTCTGTGAGAAGTGTCTGTTGGACTGAATAGGGATGTATACTTCCAGCATGACCTGTGCTGTCTGCTGGTGATAGTTGTTAGCCCAATCAGTTCTGATTTATGGCGCGTGTATGGCACAGGTAGTCATTACCACCATTAACTACTAAAAGCCCTATGGCTTCATATCTGGTTAAAAACACTGGTGTAGGTAAAGGCGAGGGGACCTTTACTTTCAGGCTGAAATCAGTGCAGCCTGTTTCAGTGCTACTTCGTTACACCACCACCACCACCACCCCGCAGCTCCTGTTTCGGATCCCACTGCATGTGCTTGCTTTGCTGTGCTTTAAGGCCTGAAACGGGGTAGAGCAGTGGTAGGTCCCTGGCTGCTTTTCAGCCTTCGGAAACCCTGGTTCCCACGTGCTCTCCTTTGCCTCCAGCTTCTGTCCTTTAATAACTTGATTGTGGTTAGAAGCAGCTGCTTCGGTGTGGCAGCAGGGACCTGTCTGATGTCCCATCTGCACTTTCCGGATGGAGTGTGGTATTAAACATCAGGGGTGAGGTGTGGGGTCCCTGCTGGCATGTGGCATTTGGAATCTGCTCTGCTCCAGTGAGATGATGTCTCTGTGAGCACCGCACTTGTGCTTTCCAGTTAATGACAGGAAATGGAGGATTACCTCATTCTAAAACCAAACACCAAGAAATGCGATGCAGGTCAGATGAAAGGCAAAAATGTCTCAGAAATATGTTGAACAGGGAGAGACTGGGGGGAGGGCTGGGTATGCTGGGGGGCAATGGCCCACTGTACTTGAAATTCTTGCCTGTTTTTGGAGGCTGGGGCAGAAAACCTTTTGTGGCTTGGGTCTGGATTTTGTTTTGCCTGCATCTTCTTTGCCCTTCCTCGTGCTTGTGGTGCCAGAGTGTCTCTTACCTCTGGCTTTGCCTGAGGATCCTCTTTCTCCTGCCACCTTCTCTCTCCCTGGCAAGCTCTCAGTCAAAAGACTGACTTCAAATAGGGCTGCCCAGAAGTAAGCAGCGCTGGGTACTTGCGTGCATTCAGTGCTCTCAGCGGCGTGTCCCTCTTTCAGCACTAAGATGTCAATTCATAAAGGGATCACGCTGTGCCGGCTGTGCGAGAAACAATGAGTTTGTGTGTGCTTTTCAATCGGTGGCAAGGGAGGGGAAATTTCGTTGTTGTTCTCTCGCCATTTTTTAGTCCAGCCTGCATTCCTGCTCCCTGCTACGATTCATCCTGAGAGTCTCCTCCAACACAAGCGTTTGTTTGTAGTGAAGTGTGTTTCTGTCAGTCCTAAAGAACAATTTCACAATAAGGGAAGTTCCTGCACTTCAGACTCTGCTTAAATTGGCTTCAACTACATTCACTTAACTTTCTAGTAGAAGAAGGACAAGAACAGCGGAAGAGAATAGCTTGCATGGTGCTGGGCTGTAGCCTTGCATCGAGTGTGCAGCCTTCCCCAGTTAGTTGGTGTTGAGGTGGGTGTGCTATGGCTGACCCCCAGCATCTCCCTGGAATTACTGTCTCCAGCTCCACCTGCCTTTTGTGAGTTACTCCATTTTTCTGCTTGAATACAGGGTACTGATGCTCCCTAGGTAAGGGATGTGTTGCCAGGCTTGATTAATACTTCTCAAACACATGAGATGCTTGGCCTTGCTGTGCAGAATAGGGATGTGCAGCTTTGCCATGTGTTGGGAATATCTCAGGAGCCCTTTGGGGATAGATGTGGGTGTCAAAGGGACACAAGATGGTGTCACTAGGAGCAGGGGATCCAGTTCTGGCAGTCGTCCTGGTCCTGGGAGCTTGCAGCTGCCACCTGGCCCTGCTCCAAAGCCATGTGGTTTTGGTGCAGAATAATAGACTCCCCCTTCCCCTTGTCTTGTTTCAGATGAGGCCCGTTCCAAGAAGTGTGGGATCCTTGTTCACTGCCTCGCTGGCATCAGCCGGTCCGTAACAGTCACTGTCGCCTACTTGATGCAAAAACTCAACTTGTCCCTGAACGATGCCTATGACTTTGTGAAAAGGAAAAAATCCAACATTTCCCCAAACTTTAACTTCATGGGCCAGCTCCTGGACTTTGAGAGGACTCTGGGACTCAACAGCCCTTGTGACAACCGCTCACCCAGTGAACAGCTCTACTTCACCACCCCCACCAACCACAACCTGTTTCAGCTGAACACTCTGGAGTCCACATGAAGGGGATGCCGCCTGGTTGGGAACTCGAGCATCGAATCGCTTCTCTTGAGCATTTCAACTCTTACAAAAATATCTGTCTTGCCAGGCAGCTCTGAAAGGACTAGCTTCTCTGGGCAGAGGTGCCTGATCGCTGCTTTAAGAAGGCTGATGCCGTTCATTAGTATCCTGATCAAAGTGGTTTGAAGAGGTAGTCTTTTTACAGGGGGTTATTTAATACGGGCGATGTTACAGCGTTTTGAACGCAGCTGTTACCGGCAATAACCGCTTTCCTGGGTGCATTGGGACTGTCAGAGCAAGCACACATGTGAAGAGCTACCAGGGGTTAGCTTGCTGTGGAAAGTAAGGAGATTTATGCACTTGGAAACCTTGAACAAAAGGTGTTGGGCCAAGACTGTTTTAAAACTCAAGTTTACTTTTTTTTGATTTTCAAAAAAAGAAAAGGTAGATCTTACTCGAGCTTTGGGTTCAAACTCTTTTTAAATGTGTAAGTTCCTGACTGTTTGTACAGACGAGGTTGCAAAACCAGTATTTTATTCTGTTTCTTGTTTGATCATTTATTATTTTTTTTAATCAAATGTTTATATTGACCAAATGCATTTTGCACACTTTGTGAAGCCTTGGTATGTCCTGGCATATTACTGGGTACTCCAGAGAGAGATACATGCTGCTGCTGTTGTTGTTAGCATCTGGTAGGAAGCTTTGTTATGTGTGAAGGCCAGTTGGGCTTAAACGCAACCCCTTCACCACTCCTGCACTCACAATCACAAACTCTGCACTGATTCAGCCAAGGTGACTAAGCCGCAAGCTTTTTTTTTTTTTTTTTTTTTTTTAAATGCCACCCCTGCCAAAAACACTGTTTGCTATTGCCAGAGGTAAAACTCTTGTAGCCTCCAGAGCTGGTAGAAGCATGTCTGAGCCCAGCTTCGTTCTCTGCTGCCTGTTGACTGACTTAATGTCATCCAGCTGGCCCAAAACCATTCCAGCTTCCTGAGTACAGAAGGTAGTTGTGATGTTGGCGTTTCTTGTGCACACTTGATTCTTTCCCACGTGTGCGGGGCGGAGAGGGGAACATGGCGAGCGTCTGGAGCAGAGTGAGGATTGCGTAGCGGGACGGGACTGTATCGTCACGCACGGAGCGTGTGAGGGGAGTGAAGAGATGTGGAAATAAGAGCGTTGTAACAGAGAATTTTTTATATATATATATATGAATATATATATTAATTGGCAAATTCTGAGATGATTGGAGCTTTCAACAGAGGTTCTGATTTTTTTTTTTCTTCCTCTTTTGAATAACTTTATGCCGTGCCTTCTGTTCTGAGAAGACTTGTTTATATTTCTGGCTAGTGTTTGGCAAACACCTTATACCAAGCCGGGAGGGGAGGAAGTGGTAATAATTTCTGGGAGGAGGGCAGAACGGATTTGGAGATTTCTTTATTGGCTGCAATGTAGTCCCTCCTTTCTCCCCCCTCCCTGTCCACTTTAACTCTCATGTAACTGAAAAAAAAAAAAAAGCCACGGATTTTTTCTAGATATCCAGTTTTTTTGTACTTTTTTCAAGAAAAAGAAAAAATAATTAAAAAAAAAAGTATCTCCATCTGGAGGAATGTTTGACGCTGTCACATCCTGAAACCGTTCTTTTTGTTAAAGATGTTACCAGAATGTTGGAATGAGCTTCTCTTTCTTGTTTTCTGGTTGTTTTTTGTTTGTTTGTTCGTTGGGTTTTGTTTGCAACAATGTTGGGATCGTGGGTCATTCGAAGGGAGAATGGGCTTAAGTACGGTTGTGAGTGAGAAAATTGAGAATATCCTAATTGCATCTTACCTCATGGAGGAATTTATTTTTTCAGGGATTTTTTGACAGTGCATCTGTATTGCATTACAGCTAAGCTGGTTTGTAAAGGCTTCCTGTGCTGTTAGTGGTCTTTCTTCTTTAAAGGAAAAAAAAAAGATGCATTTTCTGATTAGTACAAATGAGAGCTTGTTAGTGAGGAATGGTTCTGCTTTCTGAGTTATGAAGGAAAATTAGTGACCCTATATATACTGATCCAATATTGGGACTTTGTTTATATTGCAAATAAATATTATTTTTTCTTTAAAAATGATGTTTGTGTCAGATGCTTGTCTAGCCTCTGCCCATATAAGGGCATGCTGCTCTTACCCGTTTTTTTTATGGTCAATTAGTGTTCTTCTGTGACCATGAAGAGCATTTGCTGGGCAGTGTTCAAGTGTGGTGTTTGGTTTCATGCACAGCTTAATTTTTAAGACCTGTGGTAAAATGGAGAGGGGGAGGTGGGAGGGCGAGGAGAAGGATATGGGATATTGGATAAACCAGAGAACAAAGAACAGCTTGAGAATGGAACCGGCTTTGACCCCAGCCATTCGTCTGTGCCAAAAATAAATAGATAAACTAAAGACACTTTTGTTCACTGTTTAAGCATGGCCTACAAAGGCATGGCAAGGCCTTGCCCACAACAGTTGTGATAGCAGACTTTATTTTGGTAGGAAAGCAAGAAGTTGTGGCCTTGTAGGCAGCCACCTGATGACTTCTGGGTCTCGCAGAGATCAGGACGCCCCTCCTGCAGCCTCGGGTGGGGGGCAAAGCCCCTGGCCGCAATGTTGCACGTGGGCTGTCCCCCGTGCTCCCCAGCTGTGGGTGCAAGCAGTTTGTGGGAAACCTGGAGGGACTGATGAGGGTGCTCTAGGGTGAAACTGTGGCTCCAAGTGTCTGAGTGCAGCCCAGTTAAGCGAGCTGTGGCTCCTTATGTCTCTGCTTGTAGCTGGGCAGGACTGAGCAGGAGTGGGTTCCCTGCCCAGCTCCCCGCTCCAGCATGCCTTTTTTTAACCTAAATGACAAGAAATTAAATGACTATTCAATTGTTCAGTTCCTCAAAGTGACTCTGTGTGTGTGTCATCTTGTTCTTTTAATCCTAGGGCCTAAGCACCAAATATAGCTAGTTTTATTCCAGAAGGAGCTCAGGCTGACAGGTGCAGAGTCCATCACAGAGCAGGGGAGGTAGTCAGAGGCTGAAGCAGGAGCCAAGGGAGCATGTGTGTGTGTAAGAATTTGTTTACTCCTTGACTGCGTGATGGGAATCTATATATTGATTTAGAGGCCTGTTTATGGCTCAACAAATGAAAATCTGTTATGCAGGGAAAAGACGACCTTTAGGTTTTCCCCTGTAATTACATGGTAGAGTAGCTCTTGAGGAAGATATGAAACCATGCTGGAGGCTGGCTGTGCACTGAAGGAGTGCAGAACAGCTTGTCAGGTGTATGGCTATATTTGCTTCGATCTAATTTCCTCTTATGATTTTCTGCTAAGGAGTGGAATAGGATATTAGCAGTTAGCGTTAGCTCTGTAAGCACATTCGCTCAGTAGCTGAGTTGTGGTTGGCTGGACCAGTACAGCTGCTATTTGCAATGGCCTTGGTGGAAGAGCTGGTGTGCAGGCAGCTGCCAGGCTGCTCCTTGGCAGGCAGCTGCCTTAGAGTACCTGATCCTGGGAGATGCAAGTTTGTTGTCAGTGCCCCGCCGGTGCTGTGCTCAAAAGCCCTGTTGCCAAAGGAAGGAGATGGCTTGTCTGAAAACCATCCTGCCACCTGCAAGTGCTCTTTCCTCCAGGATCCAAATGAGCCTTTCCTAGGCTTCCTGGCCTTGACAGCAGGGAGCAGCCAGCCTGGCTGGTCCTCAGCCATCAGTGTTTTACAAATGTCTTGCACCGTGCTTCTTGGCTTGGAGGGGTTTCCTTGGAGACCTATGTCCTGTAATTTAGTGAGGAGACAAGAACAGACATCAGGAAAGGGGCAATGCTGGAGAAATAGTTACAGAGAGAAAAGAGCATGAGGTCTGTCTACACTCCCTTGCAGAGGCGGGCACGAGCAGTAGCTGAGCGTAGGAGCATGGGCTGAGTGAGAAAGCTGGTTATGTTCAGATCGGTGGAATTTGGCAAGGAGATACCACTTCCCACACGAAGCAGGGAGAAGCTCCTCGGTTAACCCATTGATTCCAGACAAGCTGCTTGTAAGATACTCTGTGGTGCTCTACTCTACAAAACCAGGTAACCTGTTTGGGCACAGAGATCTGCTGTCCCTGGGTTTTCACTTGTGATGCCACAAGCCCTCAGGCAATACGAGTGGGATTATTTTTTTTCTCTCTCTTTCTTCGTGGATGACTTTGTCCTACCTCTCTGATTTGAACAGTTAGAGGCATCACAGGTCCCAGATTCTTTCAAAAAGTTTCTCCCTCCGTTTCAAGTCATGGCAAAAGCACAAAGCTCTGAACAGAGGTAGAGCTACACTTCTGCAGTTCCCCACCAGGAAGCCCAGGTAGCTGATTTTGAACACTTCCAGCAGCCCTATGCACAGCATATCCCATCCGTGCTGTCTGGCAGAGCCTGGCTGCTCACCCCAGCTGGAGAGGGAAGGGCAAGGAAAGCAAGTATGTCCTGAACACAAGGGTGACTGTTTGGCATCTTGTGACACAGGAGGGGAAAGAAGTAGGTTCCCAGGGCAGTGTAGTGAGGATTACTTGTGGTCAAAGGCAATGATAGACAAAGCAAAGGCAGGGGAGATATGCCCCAAACAACTGCTGGAGGGAGGTGTGAAGGGGTGGTGGAGGCAGCACCAGGAGCCCAATGAGCAGGACAGGAGCTTGCAGAAGGGGCTTTGGGGTTACCTGTAGCTTTCTTTCCCTCGCTTGTGTCTACCCTTACCCCTCTCCTAGGCCCTTATTTCTTGCTGTGGCATCAAACACGCTCTGACCATGACGCAAGTCAACCTCTGCAGCTCCGAACTTGCCTGCTGTTGTGTCACCCGGAGACGCACATGGGAAAGCAGACTTCCTGCCACCATCTGAATTTGGGTGCTCACATTTCCAAGGTAACCAGGTTATTTGTGGGCTGTTATTTTCTTTTTTTATCCTTTATGTGAGCAAATCAGGTTATTTGCAGTGTTGTGAAGGCATGTAAATAGTTCAGCTAATCAACACATCCCTGTATTTACAGCTGGCTGGCACAGGCTGTGATAGTCATGCTCTGGGCTGCTCGGAAAGTGTGTAAAAGTGGGCTTTTTTCTGATTTTGTGCCATTTGCTCCTATGCTTCCTCAAATCTTTCTCTTAATCATGCTTAAGTCAGACTGCTGGGCTGGCTAAATGTAATTTGGGATGAGAGAGCAGGTGAGGAAATATTCAGCGGGCGGGGAGAGCAGCTCATGGGAGTCTCATCTAGCCGCCATGTCCTGTTCCTCCATGTCCTGTTCCTGCGAGTTCCTCTATTCAAGCTGCAAAGTTCCCCTTTCTACTGGCTTTGTCTTTTGACCTTCTTGCTGTGTGCCCCAGCAGCATGGGCCCAAAGGACAGCCTGTAGCGAGGCTGCCCAGAGCTGCCATGAGGTCACTGCTGGATCCCCGGCCCAGGTGTGGCATTTGGGTAGGAGACACCACCACAGGAGTGTGGTGTGAGGGCAACACTTGTGCTGTGTGCTGGCAGTTGTATTGCACCAAGGAGGCTTGAGATGCTGGGATGGGGGCGAGCAGGTGCTGAGGGCTGCTATGTCCAGCTGGATGGTGGGGGGTCCAGGCTGCCACAAGTGGTTCACCTAGTGATGTGACAATAAAGCAGCAAACGTGCTTGTTCCTGGGGACCATGCTCAAGTTTAAACAGCTGTTTGTGTGGCATCTGTGTGGTATCTGCCTTAAATTGGCGGGAAACCATGAGGCAGCGAGCAATACAGTGTGGACCTCAGGGCAGCTCCCTCCCTAGGGTGGGCAGTGGCAGCCATTTTGTGTTCCTGCTCTCCACAGCACGCCCCTTCCTGTCATCGCTGCTGCTGCCCTGAGAGGGGTGCACCAGCCCCGCTTCCTGGGCCAGCAAGGCTTGTAGCGTGTGTGTGGGAAATTACCTCGGTGAGAACCGTCTCCTTTTCCTAGCCTGGCTTTGTCTCTGCTCTCACCTTTTTCCTCTCCAAAACACCTGAGGAGCTGCTGTGACACTTCGGGTGGCACCTGAGGGGACCTCAACTGGTGGCCTGGGAAGACCTGAAAGACTCATGGCCACCACATCACTGTGGTACAGAAATGTAGCTCGGTCCTGTGAAGGAGTCTTGGGAGGATGAACAGCAGGGAGAAGAAGACTCTGTGGCTGGCAGCAGCTGAACCCCTCAGCCTGTGATGGCGGCAGCAGTCCTCAGCAGCTGTAATGGCGCTGGCACCAGCAGTCACAGATGATGAGCTGCTCGCAATGGAATTGTAAGTTTCTGGTGCCTCCGGGCTCCTCCCTGACACTTCCATGGTGCCCTGCTCAGCCATGTCGTGATAATGTTTTTAAGTTGGGAGCTGGGTCAGGGCAGAAGCTGTGGCTCATCTTTGATGGCTCAGTCAAGGGTTGGGGATTAATTATGGGAATTAATCATGCGGCAGGCACAGACACCCAGGCTGGCTGTACAGCCCCAGACCGCTGGCGCCCAGCCTCTGTGGGCTGTGTGGGCCCCTTAGTACTGGGACAATATGGCCCCTCCTCCCCTGCCTGGTGCAAGGCAAGATCTCCAGCACTCTCTGGCCTTTCTTTCTCCATTCTGGTTGGTTGCGCTCATAGCTGAACTTGCACTTGTTCTGCATTATCCGTATTTGCTTTCCCTGGTTTCTCCACTGCTTTCTGTTTCTTTGGATTGTTGGGATTTGAGGCACTTTCACCTGACAGCTGCTCCTGTGAAGCTGTGGTCCTTCTGCAGGAGAATGGAGACCTGGCTTTCTCTCAGAGACATGAGAGCATGTTAGAAATGGAGACTGGCTGTGCCATTGGGAGATTTGGGGGGGATGTGTGTTACTTCTGTGCTGCTCAGTGGTGCAAGCGATCCAAGAGCATGTAGGGCCTTAAGAAGTATCTGGTGAGGGAACCAAGTATGAGTGGAGGAAGGGGAATCCAGACAGATTTATTTATTTTCCTACTTTCTTTCCCTGGAGAAACATCTGGCTTATGTAAAGTCATTTGCTGGGTTTCTCACTGCTTTATTTTGAAAGTCTCTGCATTCAGGCACTCTGCTCTTCTCATGTCCCTGTTCTTCTCATCCCCCATCACTGCCGCAAGGGCAGATTCTTCATGATTTGGGGTTTTGCTTTTATGAAGTTTATTCTTTTTCTGGTCTGTGTTGTCTTTTTCTTGCCTTTCCTTTTCTTGTAAGGACTGCTCTAGTTTGGCTTGAGGTTTTGCCTTGTTTTCTTCTGAGAGGTGAATTGTTGTGATAAACCCTGCAGAAAGTGGGAGGGAGCAGACTGGTGCGTTGGCGAGACCCTGGTCACTGATACAGCATTAGTGAAAGCCCTGTGCCAGCCAGAAGCTGAGCTCTGAGGTTTGATTGTGGATGCAACACCCTAGAAGCACAGCAGTTTTCTGTATGGGAGATTTTGAATTGAAATACGTATGAAGGGTTCAGTTAGAGGGGTTGTGACTTTGGGTTTGAGGTAAGCACTTTCCTGCCTTTCACCAGTGTGGCTCTGAATTGGATCCGTCATTTTACTATGCAATCCTGGCAGTGAAGTACTTTGTACCTGGTGGAAGATTTACAGCTCGGCTCCAGTGATGCAGTTTGTTTGGGTCTTACTCTAAATTTGCCACTTCTTCTCCCTGGATGGCTGATTCCCTGCTGCTTGGAGCAGGCAGTGGTCCAGCCAGGATCACACCCCCAAGAGCCAAGCAGGATCCTCTCGGAGCTGTGCAAAGCGGGATGCTGGATGTAAGTTTGACAGGATTCAGGGTGCTGAGCCTGCAGAAAGGTGCCCTCTCCTCCAACAGAACAAGGATCAGCTCTACTGTCAGCTCCATCTCTGTGTTCTCTCTGCCATTCATCACCTTCCCTCTGCCCCCATTCAGGCTATTGCCTTTGAATGATCCTGGTTCAGGCAGGCTCCTGCATGTCTTGGCCTTGCATCGAGTTGGCAGAAAGCTGAGAGAGAGATATGTTTGGGAAAGTCTTGTGTGTTTTTTTTTGTTTGGGTTTTTTTATTTATTTTTTTTTAACAAGAAGCTTCACTATTCATTCATTCCCCAAATAGCTTTCCCTCTCATTGGACAACATCTTCCTGCTAGGACAGTCCAAGCCTGTTCTGACAGGCAGCTTATCTGCCTCACAGCTCTGACTGCTTCCTCTGTCTCTCCTTTGTGTGGGAGGTGTTTTGTCTTTCCAAACTTCTGCTGACTTCAGTGGGTGCTAGCTTGTGCCCAAACATGCAAGGATAGTGCAGTTTGGTGCCGAAATTCGCCACTTATTTGTATTTATGTCCCTGCAGCATGTTTTTCTTTGCAAAGGGAAGGACTTAAGGGGTTTGGGGAAGGGCAGGAGGGTTGTTATTGAAAGTTAGTGAAGCAGATGTTCTCCACTGACCCTGTCTGCCTCCGTCCAGTGAATCCTGCAGTAGAACATGGTGAAGGCACTAGTGCTGAAGGGTGCAATGCTGATGGGTGTCCAAATAAGGGGGTGAACCGCACAAAAACTGTATCTGAAAAAGCCCAGAGCAGCTAGCTTGTTGCTTTCCTGCATTGCCAGCTGCTCAGGCAGTTTTAGAGAAATTTCCAGTCTAGTTTTGAATCTGGTAAAAGTGGAGAGAAGTGTGTGTGTGCATGAAGCAAGATTTACAAATGTCAGTATTTTTAATAAAGCAAACCTAGTCATGTTTGAAGCTGCTGTCTGCCAGTGTGCATTCCTGATACAGAATCAGTGCTTCTACTGTGTTACAGTTTCCAGTCAGTATGATGGGACTGTCATTTCCTAGCTATGGCTTGAACCAGCAGTAGCCAGGAAAGCCCCATCTTGTCCCCTGTCCATGTTCCGCTTTGAGTGTATGTATCAATGCAGTGCCTGCAGTGTCATGCCCCAGACTGGGCTAGCCAGGCCCCTCTCAGATGGGAAGGGAGAAGACAAATCCTCTTAGCAGAGGCACATCTGTCTTGTAAAAAGCACTCCTGGATCGTACATGCTGGCTCCCCTGGAAAATGGCGGGCGCTTGCATCTAGTGCTGGCGGCCACCAAGAGACGAAGCACTTGACCTTGGAGGTGGGACTAGTGGTGAGTTGCATGCCAGAACATTTTCCCTGCCTCAGTGTTAAAATGAAGCTCTCGTCTCTGGCAGTCCAGAATAACTCCCAGATGTCACTGTCCTGAAATAGCTATGAATGAAACTATGAATGGATGATGGTTAGTTTTCTTGAATCTCCAAAACTTCTGTGAGCCTGTTCCTTGTGGAGGTACATTTGGTTTTGTCTGTGGAGCTCTTCACTTTTCTTCCCGAGCTGTGGGATGCTTCCTACTGGCCACGCAATGCCACCATGTGTCCAGTGCTACTGCGTGGGCAGCAGAGGCCCAGGGATGTTTGTAGGTCAAGGATGACAGATACTCAGCAGGACTCATAGGTACTATTATTTAATTGCATTCCAACAGCAGCGAAAGCAGTAGCAAGAGTAATAAACAAATTATAATCTACCTTATGAAGCTGACAAATGCCACCCACTCAATTACCTGTCTTTAACTACTCTCATTACTACCCAGTCTTTGTGGGAACTAATCTTGCTGCTCAGTGTCCGACTTGTTCACTTAATACCATTATCTGAAGCAATCGGCCGCTCCTTGTGAAAGAAGAGGAAGGCGCTTTTCCTGAGGCTTGTTCTCTGGGTGCTGAAATGCGAGTAGCTCTGGGGTGGAGGAGGCTGGAGGAGCGCTTTGCAAAAGCATGGTGTGGCTGGGAGGTGAAGACTGAAATCCACCAGGACAGCTTTGGGGAGAGGGGCTGGGGCTGGGTGGCAGGACAGAAGATTGTCGCTAGGGGAAAAGACTGCACTCTGTTCATCTCCCTAGGACTAAGGAATAGTATCCAGCAAAGGGATATTAGGAAGAGCTACATTTTTTTTCTCTCCGGATGTTTTCCAGGGTTTGGGAGCAAGCTGGGTTGCTGAGTAATGACAGTTCTCTTTGTGGTTGCTCCAAGCCCAGGGCGTTGCAGGAGGAAGTCCTGGTAGTGTTTCTGTGGGGAGCTGTTCAAGCTTCCCCCAGGAAAAAGAAACTGAGCTCCCAGAATTTCTTGCAGTGGTCTGGCATAGCTTGAGTTCAGCAGAGTCAAGGATGCTCAGCCAGAGGAGCTCAGCCTCCTTGGTGCCTGGCGGCTGCCATTACATTGTGTCAGTCCATACTAAATGTTAATGACTGCGCTGTGCCTGGGGTGCAGCTGTTCTCCTTTCCTTGCTGACACAACTGGGAGCCTTCCTGGGGCCTGCAAGCTGAGGAGTTGGGCCGAGAGAGCAGATGGGAAAATAGGTCTTCACCAAGATACTCCATGGGTGGCTGGACCCTGGCCAGCCAGAGGTCCTATTGTGCTCTCAGGGTTTCAGACTATCTCATGGGGGTCTCTAATGGGTAAATAATAAGCTGAAAGATGGGAAACAAAGACTGAGAGGTGAAGGGCCAGCTTTCCCAATAGAGAATTGACATCAGTCAAATGCGACAAGGGCCTGTCAAAGGCCAGAGCTGTTGAATGTGTCTGTTAATGATGAGGAGTAAGTCAGTGGCAGATGAAGATTGCTGCTGACTATTCAGAGCAGCAAAAACCAAAAGCTGCACTGAATAGCTGTAGGAAGTCCTTGCAATGCGGAGTGGTGGGGTTGCAGCATATGATGCTGAGAAAAGCAAAGCAATCCAGGGAGAAGAGGGAGCCACCCTAATCTAAAATGCAGTGCAACGGGCTCAAAAACGGCATAATGTCACTTGGGAGAGAGATCTCAGAAGTGCAATGAACTGGGCTATAGCAACAAGGCTTGATTCTGAGTATGGTCAAAAAACCCGAAAACAATCGACTTCTAGGAAAAGAGCTGCGAACAAACTGTATAAATGCACTGTATGCATCTGTGGTGAACAAAAGTGTTTATGTAGGTTTGTGGGAGACTAGAGTAACTAATGCAAGGAAAATCCATTGAGTGCTTTTAAATATCAGTACACAGTCTCTTGTTGAGAAAGACCCGCAGCTGCAAATAGCTGGAGCCTGGGAAAGCATATGTAATGAAACATAGCTACATGCTTGGCCTGTTCGTATACTCTTCCCTAGATGCTGCTATCAAGTACCACTGAAGACAGGATATAGGGCAGGATGAAGCTTGATCCAACCACAGTTAGTGGCTCCGATTCCTCTGCTTTTCCAAGAAGATGCTGTCCTGGAATAAGCCACGTGTGGCACACTACAATTGTGTGTGTGTGAGGAGCTTCTATGGAGGTTGGAGATATTGTGCTCTCTTTCTCTCTGTTCAGTAAAGAGAGCTGCCGAAGTGCATGGCTGGAGGAGAAAACTCCTGAGGTTACTGTACATCTGTTATCAAACAGACATTGCAATGTAGTATATGACAGCCAAAGCAGGGAGAGGGGCTTTGTACCAACAGAAACATCTTGTTCTTCACCAGCACCCGTCACTCTGAAATGGACAGTTTCCTTAGTTGATGGAAAGCCATTGTCTGGGTCAACAAACCTGCCTCTTGTCTCCTCAGAGGAACGTTTGGGTGAGAAACCTACTCCAAAAGGATTTGCTTTCTTTGACCTGTCCTCTCCCATCACTTAAGTACTATGCTTCTGGTTAGGAAGAACCAGATGACATGGAAGTAGCTAGATGGGCCAGGGCTACTCATCCTGCCCTCAAAGCCCCCGTGTGCTACTTTAACCCACACCACAGTGGGGCGAGACACTCTGTGGGAGTGTGAGACAAGTTCCTAATGTTCCTGTTGATCAAATGGCCCACTGAGTCTCCTGATCTGCTGTGGTGATAAGTTGTAACAAGGACTCTCTCTTAATCCTCATTATCCTCTGTTGGCACTTCCTGCCCACATACACTAGATGTTTCCTATCAACAGGGAGTAACCTCTGTGGAAGATAGGATCAGATTCCCAGGAACCCGGTTGTAGTAAGAGTGAAGGAAGAATGAGGAAACTGGCCTAATTCAAGGCTAATCTTATAAATACAGGGCTGGATACAGACAATGGGAAGAGAAATGCCAGGAGAGCTTTAGCATTTAGTTAGGGAAGGATCATCTTTTGCCAGGAGTAACCTTAATTGTAGCTTATGATGTGGTAAAGTTGCTGTTTGATCTCAGCTTCAGCAGAGGGGAAGAGACAGATTCTGCTTTGTGTCACCAGAGGAGGAGTAGCCTGAGAAAAGAACAGGGAAAAGTGTCTTTAAAAGCAATTTTTTGTCACTTGTGTACTGATTCAAGCTGCACTGCATGGATGGAGTACTTTATTTCTCAGTTTTTATCTGGATAAAACACTAAATAAGGAGAAAAGGGCTGTGTGATTTTTCCTGAAGCAGATGTGCTAACATACCCATCGGGTATTCAATGTTGCATGGCATTTCTGAAAATGCAGAAACCCACAAGTCTTTTCTTCTAGCATAAGTGGACTGGTGGGGTGGGGTGTTTCTTTCCCCTGCCTAGGCCCATAGCTGGAGCCTGTACCAGTCAGAGACTTGGCCTGTCCCTCATGCTCACCTTTCATGTGGGCTGGGTGGAGTGTGGTGAAACTGCTTGTGGTGGGGAGTTCTCTACAGACAGTTGCTTTTATGAACTTTTTTAGACAACCTGTTAAAATGAAGAGTGGCCTCCTACCTGTCCCTGTCCTATCCACATCATGGCACCGTGCGCAGAGCCCGTGATGCCTCTGTGCGTTTCATTTGCAAGCAGGGTGAGAGCATGTGCATGTCTGTGAGAAATTACTTGCCTTTACAGGGTTGTGTGAGGGTCCTTAACCACATATTCATGTGCAGCTGGTATTCCAAGTATGATCCCATAACCATACAAATGACTACAGTGCAACAAGGTGTGGACACTGGTTGCTCATCCCCACCCTGAAGGCGGTGTCGCAAGTTCCTGGAAAATGCCGTCATGTCCTTGCGGGTTTGGACTCGTTTGGCTTTTTACTATCCATCCTGCTCACAGGTGCTTGATGGTGTTGGTGTTTTATTTATTGCTCAGCTCTGGGCTGATCACTGCTTCTTCTTTCAGAAGCTTTACAGGCCTTGTCTTGGACCAAGTCCCTTTTAGACAGTCCAGCTTGGACAGGAGATCTCACCAGGCCTGGCCTAAGACGAGTGACACAGTAGTTCCTTGTCCCAGGCTTCCCGTGTGAGTTAGAAGACCTTTCAGCCATCCATAGGCCATCCTTATCTTAATTTCCCACTTCCTATAACTTCTGGCCCTTGCAGGATAGTTGGTTTTTGCCTGGAAGTCAGCAGAAGAGTCATGCTTTGTGGACTTCCATTTCTTCCCCAGGTGGTTTTCTTCGTTGTTTTCTCTTCACCATAGCAGGTTATGTGATTTAAGTGTTCTACTTTATTATAAATAGTGCACAGTTTGGTTCTGATGGCTGGTTTTGGTTTTTTTTTGTGGTTGTTTTGTTGTTGGTGGTTTTGTTTTTAAATTTTAAAATGACTGATGCATTTGGGCTCTGTTTAAGATGAACTCTGTCAGGGAGCAGGCTGGCTCAGAGGACATACACAGTGGTGTGGGCATACCAGATCCTCCTTTGTGCTAAGTTTACTTTAATAAAGGGTTGCTAAGTAGTGCCTGTGAGTGGTTGATGCAGCTGGATAGTGAACAGAGTGCTTGTAATTGCTTCTGCTGTCTTCAGGGATGTGCTTCCAGCAAGTCATGACACCTGGTAATGTGCTTGTAACATCTATTAACCTTGTAATTTTATAAGTGGCACTTTAATCCTGCCTGGTTGCCAGTTGGGTCTGGAAACATTGACTGTGGCACTCCATGGTTGCTGCTAAAATCCTGTGCCTGGCCACTGAGCTCACCGGATTTCACCGCCTTCACTGTCTTCTCCTTCCTGCCGGATGCTCCATGCCTTTGCACAGGTCATAGCCCGCCCTTGGCTATTAGTTTTCTCCCTGGGTCCTTCTGTAGTGTGGATGTTTGAATGTTGATCCTTTGCTAGCCAGGTGCTGCTGTGTGACATTTCCCCCTTTACAGATGACAGATACCCTGCAGTGAAGAGCTGTGAGGCTGAAATGATCAGCATTCCTGCAAGGAGTGGCCTAGTGAGGCACTGAAGTTTGTGAAGGTAGAAGGACTGGAGCAAGAGTTTAGACTTGCTGCAGAAAGGACACAGATTCAAGAACTCTTATTTTCTGTGTGCTGTTGGGATCTGGTCTGCTGCAGGAAGGACAGTCCTTGTGCTGCAGGGTGTGGAAGGCATGCACTGGCCACAGGGTGCTCAGCCAGGCAGGAGATGGATAGAAACGGATGTCCTGTGCAGGCTGTGAGCAGAGCCTGGACTGAGCAGGGAATGAGCCCTGAGCTTTTAACAAACCAGCTTTCACCAGAACCGCATGGCCCAGCTGCCTTCTCCCAAGGCGTGCCCTAAATGTAGGTGTAAGGTGTCACGCCAGAGGACCCAACTGCTGGAGTCCTGATCTGTAGCCATCCCCACCTGGGAAGGTGCCCCCTGGAGAAATGCAGGCAGCAGCATCCTGCCATGTGGGAAGCCCTGAAGAAAAGGCTTAGCCAGAAGGAGGTGCAGAGCACACAGGAGGATATTGGGGCAGGGTTTCAGGACAGGCTGACTTCCAAGTCCAGCTCTGGGGCAGCCCTGGTAAATGCTCTTCACAGCACTGGGAGGGACTGGTGTTCAGTGAACAGGGCGGGGTGGATGCTCTGTGCCAAACTCTCGCTTGTCTCCTTTCTCCTTAGGGCATTCTTCATTCATTAAACTTGCTACCAAGGCAGCTTTGGTGGAAGTAACCAGTTTCCTGAAAGTGGAGACCTTTCCTGAGTGAGCACCCAGTCTTGGGGTTTGGGTGAACTGCCATGTTTGGAAGAGCAGGGTGGGGAAAGTGGAGAGTTTTGTTGTGTGCTCCATTACCAGCGACTGTGGACAAGAATAAGAAGCAACAAACACCACCAAAGAGCAGAGAGCCAGTTTTAATTGCCTGCAGTCAGATAATCCTGGTGAGCAGAGCAAAGGTTTGAATGGAGAGCACAGCCTACCTCGCATGTGTGTCTTCCTCCTTCCTGGTTCTAAACATGACTTCAGGTCCTTGGCTCCAAAATAAGCAGTGAGAGCCAGTTTAGGGTGGGCGCCATCTTTTGCCTGCCACTTTCTTCAGTACTCCAGTCAGCAGGGACATGATCCCAGGCAGCACCCCTGAGGCATGGCTGTCGTGCAAAATCACAAGCTGGCAAGTCCTGACTCCTTATTTATATTTTGGTGAAGGTTTTTATCATGTTTCCTGCAGACACAGACTGAGAGGAATGGGTGGTTCTGCTGTTGGCATGCCTTTCTGATAAAGGCCAATGGCTTTTAGTAAGCCTCACTGCTCTTGAGTTGCTGTTGGGTCTCAGTATATCCCCTTTTGCTGCTTCACGTGACTGCTTCTGCTGCGTCGAGTGGAAGACAGGTGTCTTCTGTGCAAGGGATTTTTAAGAAGTAGCTTAGCCTGTTTACTTTTCAGTTTTATAACCCTTATTCTGTTTTTTTAATTCTTTCTCTGCCCCCAAGACCTCTCCTTTACCCTTCCCAAGTAGAGAATATTTACAGGAATCTGTAATTTGTTAATTGAAACTGCTTTTTGCTTTGCATGGAAAAAGAAAATGCAAACTATGACTGCAACACAATGGAAGTGTAAACAGGAAAACATACAAAAAAGGCTTCATTTTTTGAGACATATTCCCATAAGAATGCAAAACCTTCTAGGCCTGGAAGGTCTGTGAGTCAAGTATCAATTGGTGTGATGTACCAGAAAAGGAAACGTTTAACTTTTTTATTTATGTCTAGTAGAGCTCAATGAAGCTGAGAAGGATTCAAAGGGAAAAGGCACATAGGGCTTCTGGCTGTGCATGCAGTGCTTTTGAAGAGTTTCATGGGAATGTTAATAGTTTATTCTCAGCAGTGTCCGCAGAATGTGAGTTTGTAATTTAGAAACTTTTTGTGTGACTTTCAAATTTAAAATAAAAGAGAAATCTGGCCTAGATTTTTAAAATTGACTATGGAAGTTCCCCCAAACCAGTGGTGAGATAGCCCATAAACAGCATCTAGAAAACCGGGTCCCTTAAGGCTGTGTCTCCACTTGAAATCCAACTTTAACAGGTGATTTAGGTGATCTTATGTTTGAAAGTCACCATGAGATTTGGGCAACCAAAGGAATAATTTTTGAATTATCTATTAGCTGAAATATATTCACATAAACCATACACTGAGTAATTGAACATAATGAGTAAAGTCATCAAAACTGAAGTCTGTTCATGGCTAATTTGTGAACTGACAAAGAAGCTAAATCATTTGGTGAGCATTTGGTTCCAAGTTGTACACCTAGCTCTAGTGTCCAGCTGCAAAAGAGGAAAATGTTTAGTTAAGCTCAGTATTAATGGCTTATGAAGATCAGATCTACTTTTATTATTATTGCCTTATTTGGAAAAAGCTTCAGAAGTCTTTGGAGTGTGTGTTTGTTTGTATTTGGGTTTTTTTCTTTTTTTTAATCTCTTTTGGCAGGGTGTCAGCAGGTCAGAGCCAGACAGTTAACAAGCAATTTATTTGGTCTGGAAATTCAGAGGGGTCCTCACCTCCGCGGCACTGTGATCCTGCCAGGCAGGACAGCACTTTTCACCTCTGCGACTTGAATTAGGGCAAAGGCAGAATAAACTGTCACTATAAGCTGTTCCAACCAACTCCCTTCTTCTGTCAGCTGCCAACCATGATTTTTTGTTTAATTATTTGCATTACATCATTAGTCCTGTGCTAGGTGTTGTTCGAGGCTAATGATGTAAAACCTACACCAGGTTTAGACACTGTACAGGCTTCCCTGTAGGGCGTATGTGCTAAACTGAAGTGCTCAAGGAGAGGAAGCTGGCAAAATCTCCCCTGTCTCCTTCCCTTGGAATAGTAAGATATTTAACATGTTCATTTAGCTTGCTTATTAAAACAGAATATCCTTCTTCAGAAGTACATCCTTGCACTGGTTAGAATGTTCTTTACGCTTTCTGTGCTATGCATCCGAGCGTGACATTTCTGAGGGAGACCCTGACAAAGGTCCACGATGCTCTTCCCACCGGAGGAAGCCCAGGCTGGGTGCCAGGACAGGTGGTTCAGGGGTGCATCAGATCAGTTATTTAGAAACCTTGGGCAAAGCAGAATGCGTCAGAGTCTTGGCTCTCCAGAGTATAAAAGTCAAAGTATCTCTTCTGAAGATGCCCAGTTTACAAATGATCTCTCTTCCAGAGCCTGTGGTGAGGGTTGGCTACTTGTTATTGCCCTAATGTTATTTCCGCATCCTCACAGCCTGTGTGTACGTGCACACTTCCATTTGCTTTTTTATCATGTTCTGCTTTCTGAGCTTCCCTTTAGACTGTTGATGAACTGTCTGTATTGCTTAATATGGGTGAAGGTGTTGAGTTTCAGAGGGTCTGGCAGGGTTTCTTATGGAGTACCCGGGTGCACAGGAACTATTAAAGTGTGGTCTCGTGGTCTGTCAGGCAGTGTAGCCTGCCAGTTCCCTCCTGGCAGGAGTGTGCTTGCTGCAGATGCCAGCTGGTATGGTGGGATGAAACTGGGAAAGGATGTTCTGCATACAGGTAGTGAACCTCTGAGCAAAGGGGGCTAGGAGGGGGAATGAACAGAGCTGGTGGCAGAGGAGGAACAGCCTGACTTGCAGAGCCCCTGTCCTACACTCAGCAAGTCTGGTTTGAGAGGGTGGAGATGGAAATAATTTCTTCTCTTGCCTCTGTTGGTGTCTCTGGCCTCCTCTCACACAGGGCTGTGTGTGTAGTGTCCCTGGAAGCAGAGCAGGTCAAGACAGCAGGTGCCCCGATGCCTCGCTCTTTCTCAATCCTGTGGCCAGACTTGTTGAGCCCAGTTCTCTGTCACCTGAATCAAGCCTGCCTTAACCTGGTGGAAGTGAGGTCAGAGACTGGAGCTGGGATGCATCCTCCTGTTCCCACAGCTAGCCATATGCTGAGAAACACAGGAGCCAATCACACTCCGCTGCTCTGGTAGGAGATGCTTGCCCTTTACCCCTCTCTGGAATGGTTGTCTCTCTGCACTGAAAAATGCTCTGCCTCCAGAAGAGGAAATATGAGCCCTACTTCTGTGAGCTGCTGCAGGGTGGCCAAACATCCTCAGCAGATATAGATCATGTAATTCAGGTGGACCACTAAACTTTTAGGCAGCAATTAGAACTTATGCAGTAACTCTGAGTCAACTAATACATCTGGGTGTTGCCTTGGCATGCTTCCGATGGCAAATCCTTCCTGTGTAGGCTTGATGTTCTTACATTCTCCACTGGCCTCCCAAGTGCTCCACTTGGAAACCTGATCAAAAGCCTGTGGTGATGCCAAAGGGAGATGTCCCACTGAATTCCCTGGCTTTCCTTTGGTTCTCTAAACCTGCAGATGATCCCAGGCAGTTTCTTTGATGCCTTCTTCCCCAATGGATGAAGTAATTATGACTTCTGTGCAGCAGGTTAATAGCTCTGAAAACTTTAGTCAGGCCGATTAACAACAACTGTGTTTTAATAAAAAATGGCCTGGTAAATCCTTCTGAATTGCAGCCCTAATTACTCTGCAGCCTGATGTGCAGCAATTGCAAAGCTAATAGGATCACCTGAATCCAGTTAATGAATCCTCTGTTATGGCTTGCTGTGACTCACAAGATGTGGAGTGTTTCTTCTGGTCTCCCCTGCCCTGCTCCATTCCCTGGTGAATATTTATGCTCTGTATTGCCAAAGGTAAGGGGGTGTGTGCCTAAACTTTGAATGAATTAACGTAAATATATGTGCATCTTTCCTCTCATTATCTCAGGGGACTGTAAGGATCAAGAGTCTTGGCTTTTTGCTTTGGTCTTAAGGTGAGTTCATTCAGTAAGTCACTGGTAGCTGCTATTGCCTGATAGCTCTTTTCAGGCTTAAAGCTTTTGGTGAGAAATCTGTTCAACCCTGTTCTTTGCTTCCTTGGTAGCAGTCTGCATCTATGTTAGAGAACAGAGTTAGGAGAGACACACTTCCTCCTTGCTAGCATTTTAAGGTTGTCCTGCATCAGGAAAGGAAAAAACACTAATCTGAAAGATATTTGTTTTGTTGGAACAGTTTTTCTTTCTGTTTTAACCCTTTGTATGTAAACCTGCTTGTGTTCCCTGGCTGCTCTCTCCCCGCTGCCCCACCTTCAAAAGGAAAAAGGTGTATTAACCCCAAATCCAAGTTCTTCCATTTTTGACAAGGTTGTAAGCTGGTGATCTGTGTTTGGAAGGCTCAAGACTGCTCAGGAGTTGGACACTGGGCAAGCAACAGGGACCCAATGGTGCTTTTGATGTTAAGGTTCTTTTTACTTTTACAGGTGGAGGGTCTAGATAGTTTGGGGCTTGTTGGCAGACTGTCGTGTTAAAGGTTCAGCCTCAGTCAGGGATAAACAAGGATTGTCTGAAAGTGGCCTTTCACAACTTCCCTCCTTGTTGACTCATTGTTCTAAATGTACTGTGTTCTTACAAAGATTTATAGGATTAACTCCTTGTTTAGGCACACTATAAAATGTGCCTCTAACCATGTACCTTATAACTACCATAATAGCAAGGAAGCCTGTCTGACGAATTTAGTGGCAGGAAGCAAAGTAAACATCTAAAGGATGTAATAGAGAGATTCAGGTGGGTAGGACATAGCAACATACCAGAGGAAAGACTTGACACCAGCTACATTTCTGGTTCCGTAGGTCCAGTGCGGTCTTTTACTGGATGTAACGCAAGGAACCACTTGTCTTAACTGCTCGTGGAGTTGGGGCTTGTGTAAAAGCGCAGATGTGAGGCCTGGGACTGGCTGTCCCCCAACTGTGGGGATATTACTTTTGTACTGCTCACACCACACCTGGTTTCACATACGGGTCAAGCTGAAAAACTCCAGCTCACTGTGAGGGTGTTAGTAGAGGATATTGGACTGGGGGTTTTCAGAGGCTTCATTAAATATCTATTTAGGAATTTAAAGACCTTGAGTAAGAGGCAAAAATGCTAAATGATTCAAGTGTTGCAGTAGAGAGAGATGAATGAAGTTACAAAGGAGCTGTACAAATATTTATTGCATGCTGGCAACAGATTCCAGGCCAGTCCGTTACAGCTAGGGGGAGGGAATGGCACTTTTTTTTTTAAGCAGAGTTTAGAGGGGGGGAAGGCTTGGGTGATGTTTGGAAAGAGGAACAAAACCAAGCCCAGCAAATCTGCCTGTAAATGATAAGACAAGGAGGGAGAGAGCAGCAGAGGTGGTACTGGAGGGTTTGTGTTGCTTTCCTGGGCATTAAAAGTGCAGTATCATCTCTGTAGCTGCTCCTGCCTAGCTGGGACATGCAAAAAACCTCTTGTGAATGATGGGCTGAACACGGGAGGAAAGGACTGCAGTTTATCTTGGATTTTTAAATATTACAGTGTCAGACTTCTGCATGTCTGGTCCTCCCCTGAACATTCAGGGCCTGCTCTTTGAAGGCTCCTCTCATTTCTGGTGTTTACTCTGCTCTCTGTGCTGGGCTTGGTTATTGGGGATGGATTAGGAATGTAGGAGCTGTAGCATGGGTAGATACCAGTTTTGTTTGCTTATGTTGGGTGGTTTTTTTTGTTGTTTTTGATTGTTTTTCTTCTTTATGGAAGAAATATGTAATCTGTTCTGGGGCCGGAGCTAGCTTGGCTCTGACCTCTGACTCTGAGATATTGGATGCCTTGGCAGTGACGTGAGCTAGGTGGCCTGGGGAGAAGGGGAATGCTTGTGTTCCTTCACTGCCTCCCAGAGGGTCAGATGGGTTTTCTCATGGTGTCACTTTTCACCTCCTCCTCAGACAGAGCTGTCTTGCTTACTTTTCCCTTAGTCTTGCTGATAAATATTTGTATTTTTGATGTTTTGGAAGCTGAGTGCAGGAAGATCAAAACTCATGCTTGTCAGCTTTTGGGGAAAATGAGAATTGGCTGCTTCCTGCATGTCCTTTGTAGGATTGCTTCACATGACTGTTCTGTGCTTGGGCAGCATCTTGCCCTTCCCTAGAATATGCTCCAGGCCCTTGGGAGCTCTCCATACAGGAGCTGGACATGAAGGAGCATGGCTGTCGGCTGGGCAGAAGCAGGACCCGTGGACCAGGAGGGATGGAGTTTGTTCCTGGCTCCATCTAACTTCAGCCGCCTGGCTTCAGTGTCTCATTGTGACGGCCAGGCATGACAGAGCATGGCAGAGCAGCATGTGCTTGATGCTGCCAGTCAGCAGCAGACTCTGTCCTCACTTCACATTACGATGGCAGACCAAATCCTGCCTAACACCTGCTTTGCTAGTGCTGAATCTGTCCCACTTGACTCCTGCTTGCGGCAAGGCTGGACTGGGAGTTGTTACAGTGAAGCTCCCATCTCCTCTCTGAACCTACTGTGGGAGTTTTTGGCATGCCCTTGAGTGGGACAAAGATTTAAAATCCTTATCCTAACCTATGGGGAAAGTATTCAGGAGGCTTTCATCTTTGGAAAATGCAGTGGGTTCTCTGGATGAAAGAGCTATTATTTACCTATCAACAACATAATCCCCCTCCCTCCTACAGATTGCAAGCAAGCTCCTGGGGCAAATGGCACTGTAATTAAGAACAAATATTTACTAGGAAGGACTAGCTGAGGCCTGGCTGGGCAAGCAGCCATGAGCCTTGTCTGAACTTGCCTTCTGTTTGTTCCCCTTTGAAAGCAAGGAGTAGAAGTCTTTTGTCAGAGGAGTGTTTGTGAGGCACAAGATGGTGGGTTGGGCCTCCGAAGCAGCCAGGAGCCATCAGGCTGTTTGTTCCAAGCCTAGGAAATCCCCCACAAGCAAAGTTACTTGCATCTAGAGGCACTTCACTTTTCTGTTATGGATTGCTCTTAGGTGCATCTGCAAGTGAGGTTGGGTGCAGAGATAGACCCACATGCGGGGACTGCAGCTGGTGCCAATGCTACAAGCAAGTCTGTGGAAATACTTGTCTGCTCTAAAATCACAAATTAATTTAGGCTTTGTTTGCACCTACTTTCCCTTTTGTTTTCTGTTGCAATTCAAGAGTTTACTTCCCAGGACTCAAGCCCTTGTGTTTAAATGCAAGGGAGCTTGGCTGCTGGAGAAAGCACGTCCTTACAAAATTGCTGGGACTGTTTCACAGCTCAAACTTGCAGCCTACTCACTTACCCTCTGCCACTCTGATCAACAGCAAGGAGGGGTGACAGGGATCTTGCTCATCTTCTGGCAAGGCTCAGCAAGCTGAAATTTAATAAATAAGTCAATTGTGAGTAATAGAAACAATTGCAAGGATGTGGTGTGTGGTTCAACCAGCTATCACTGCTGTGGTAATGCAACAAGGCATGTGATTAGACTGGGAAATTGCTGTAGCAATACCAAGATTTACAGCATGAGCCCCACAGAAGGAGTAGATGTGGGAGATGAACACAGACATACGGAGCTTGCAAAAGGACTGAGCAAAGTGTCTGAACAAGGCCGGCACTAGCTTCCAGGAGGCTGAGGAAGCCGTGGAAGTAACTGGAGAAGTGCCCCGCAGCATGCTGATACGTGTGTGTGCGCTATAAAGCTCACAGTTACAACTTGTCGGAGGTTTTGAGGAATATGTCACCAGCTGGTCTGATTTAAGAGTTGGGTTTTTTTTTGTTTGTTTGTTCCTACTTGTTGTAGGCA
Source organism: Sagittarius serpentarius (assembly GCA_034782735.1). Lineage (NCBI taxonomy): Eukaryota > Metazoa > Chordata > Aves > Accipitriformes > Sagittariidae > Sagittarius > Sagittarius serpentarius. The sequence goes on along the minus strand of JAVKLA010000036.1, from coordinate 7,286,312 downwards.
TGGTCATGTATTCTTAGCAGTGTAAGAGCTGGAAACAGGGCTCACTGATGCCTGTGCTCATGGGCTGAGCCTACCTGCCTGGAGCTCTGATCTATGAGAGGTGCTTTATATATTAGATACCTGGTTTGGGTTTTTAAAATAAACTCCTTTGCTCCCAGAAAGAAAAGTTTATTTGAGGCTTTACTCTGAACAACATGTCTCCTTTCACTTGGGAGCTTAGATGCAACACCAGGGAGAAGGCAGGGGTTATCTAATACACAGGATCTGGGAGGGCTGGGAAGAGGAAAGGCTGTCAGCCATGAGCTAGGAAGTCACAGAAGAGCAAAGAAAAGAGTTAGAGAGGCCCTGCAGACTTGGCGTTAGTGCTCCTTAAGAAGGCAAGAACAGCCTCAGCAGTGCTTTGCGCTGTGGCTTTATCAGTGCCCACCTCCTGCTTTGGCCCGTTAGATGTGTGCAGGGAGGAAGTGGCTGCACAGCCACTCCAGCTCTTGCAGTGTGACCAGTACGTTAATGCTGGTGAAACCCAACTCGAGTGGAACAAAACTTGCTCACTGTTTTCTGCGTTAAACTCACGCCATCCTGGTTCATGAGTGTGTGCATTTTTTGGCTTCAGTGTCCAAAATAAATGCCAGAAAAGCTGTCAGGTCTCTGGTTTGGCTTAAACAAAGTTGTCGTCCATTCCAGTGTGTTTTGTGCATATGGGCTGTAGGAGGGGACCCCTGCTTTTGTCATCTTTGCCAGCGAACCAGACATTTAGCCTCCCTCTGCCAAGCCTGTGAGAGTTGCTTGATTTTTTTTTTTAAAGGGAGGGTGTGAATAAAGCTTCCTGGAAGATGTGCCATTGTTTCCGAAGGAGAACTAGGCATTAAAATTGTGGTCAGAGAAAACACAGGTTGGTTCTTTGGGGGAATGATTCCTGCCTTGTTTTGTTGATTCCTGCTACTGCTGCTCTTTTATGGTCACGTTGCTCCTTGCGAGGTTGAGGGATGCAGGTATTTGGAGTACTGTTTCCTGAAAACTTGAGTTTGGCTAAAGAGCGTGCCTGCAAGAATTCTTCAGATGAGGCCTTGTTTGCCTTGGCTAGTGCAAGATCCTGAAGCTACACAGGCTACTAGACAGAGGTTGTGGAGAGACCTCTGACATCCTAGTGCAGCAAGCAGTAATCAGGACTGGGGAAACTATCTTTTAAAATTGTGTTTAGAGTTTTGTATCAAGGACAAGTCTGTCCCTGGGACTGTATATACTGGAGAATTCCCTCATATCTTTAAACTTACTATGTTAAAGAGGTGGTTGGTGAAATGCCTCCTACCTGTGCTCTTCCCTGTTAATTTAAAGACAAGTTTAACAATTATCATTTGGAAAGGATCTAAGGAAAGAACTCAAGATAGTCTTTTCCATCTGATGTTACAAAGAGACTTTAATGCCTCATCTCAGGGAACTACCAATTGCGTTGTGTCTTTTGTGACGGTTATCAAACAAATAGACTAGGTGCTTCCTAGCACTGCAGGTACACACATGATGTTCTGAGATGGAGCATGTGAAAGGAACCTGAGGAGACTCTGAGGATCCCCAGAGAGGTGAGTGGGAGAAGCAGGTTGCTGTGGCCTGCACGGTCCTAAGCAGTACTGGTGAGGAAGAGTTAACTCACTTCTGTCTGAGCCGAGCCTGGAAGCAGAGGTTGGTTGGCTGAATGTTGGAAATCCTCTCTTCATGCCAGGTGTAACAAGGATCATCTGGTAAAAATGTGTTTCTGCCCGAGACACAGATCTGCCTTAGACATGCATTAGCACGAATGGAGTTTGCTGTCTGCTGGAGGAGCCAGGTCCCCAGTTGAGCAAAGCCTAACGGAAATTGGATCCAGTCCAGAATGTCTGGATGGCATATGATATTTACTGAAATATGGCATTGCTTGTGTAAGCAACACACCCTTCTTCCTCACTCTGGAAACCATCTGGGCTTCATGTGTGAGCGGTTAAAAACCGGAGCAGGAGAGCATCTGATGCTGTATGGGTCTTGTGATATGTTTCCCACTCTGGCCCCCCTCCATGGGTGTCCCTGCATTTGTAGGCATGGGAGTCTCAGCCATGCCCCGATGTCCTCTTAACCCGCTGAGGGTTTTCTTCCCTTTTTCTGCAGTGGTTGTAAACAGAGTAGGGTTGTATGAGGAGTTTGTGTAGCACTTTACTGACAGGGTAAGAGGCAAACTCTCTTGCCCAGGCCATGGTACAATCATTATGCTGGCCAAACCTTCCTCCATTTCTAGCTGGCTCCACAGCCAGCAGCTTTATTGACTCTACTGATTTTTATACCAGCTGGAGTCAAAGCTCCTGGGAATGAGGAAAGGGTATTTGGCATGTCTGTGCACTTGCAAGTGTTTTTTCCAAAAGGAGCTGAGCACCCTTAAGAGAGGTTTGGGACTGGGCAGGGCTCCCTGTCCTTCACATAGCCAGGCTGAGAAAGGATTTGTCCAATTGCTATGTTGTAGGGGCAGGAGGGGCTAGGAGAGTACAGAAAGTTGTCCCCTGCCTGCCTGAAGTAATGCAAGTTTGGCTGTGCTTTTCATTAGCTTCTGGGATGGGGTTTAGTTCAAGGTAGTACCTCTGGGGTGGGGTTAGGGTTTCCTCTGCTGTTTTCAAGGCTTTCCTTGTAGCTTCCTCTCTGTCTGTGTGTGCACACTATGTGGGTTTTGTTTCTTAAAGGGAGCATCATATGACAGCCCCAGCATCTCTGATCTCTCTGGCAGACTGATCCCTCTTCCTTCCTGAGCTTGATAAACAGTCCAAGAAACTGCGCCTGTGTGTGAGTGCATGTACGCCTTGGAGACCCGCAGCTTGCTTCTCTGGTTCTTGGTGTGTTTTTTCTATCCTTCCATCATAGTTTCTGGTACTTCTCTGCTTTGCCTTCCCATCTCCCCTCCTGCTGTGGCTTACCTGGTGCTGCTTGACATGAAGATTTAGGTGATACTGTGAACAACCCATTTCTGAGAACTTTGACCTGTGCCCTCTGGCCTCGCAGCCTGATGGCATAGGATTTCCAAGATGGTTAGGGTTTCAGGCACCCCTAACAAGATGTTGCAGTGCTTTCTGAAATCAGTCTGCTCTTTGAGTGTTGGCAGTTTCTCTCTGCAGCGTGGATGCTGTGGCTTGCAAGTTACCCAGATGCCCAGTGCAGGCAGATGCTGTTAGAGGAAAGCCTTCTCTATGTGTCTGTGCGAAGCACTGTAGCACTGCAGAGGTCTGGTTCAGAGCAAGACTCTGACGTTGTAGCACAATGTGAATTGTTCCGAGACTCTAGCCGTCTTTGGCCTAATGTGGCGAAAATACAGAGAGGCACTAAAACAACCTCTCTTGCTTCCAACCCCAGCAGCTTGTGCTTTTGTGGCCAAAGGATCTGGCTCCAGCTACGTTACTGCTGTTGGAAAGTGGAAAAGCCCTGTGTGGAGACACCCATCAAGGCCCCAGGGTGGGTCTGGAGGCTTGATTTTTGCACCTCTGCTCTGAGAGGGTCTCACGGGCTGGGACTTCCCAAAGCCCCTTGGAGCTGTGTAATTTCTTGGGCTGAGAGGGGTGCATTTTCCTCAGTTCCTGAAACAGTGTATGTTTGAGTCTCATTCTCCTTTCCGTATCATTGCCAGATCTGAGTTCTGAGGACCAGGCTGGACTAGCCTTCTACTGTGTCTTCAGCTCTTCCAGCCAAGTCTGCCCCTTTCCTCGAGTGCAGCTGATGCTTGAGAAACGACGTTTGTCTGTCCCCATCCTCCAGGGTAGGAGGACGGTTCCCATTTCTGTGCTCTCTTCCTCTGTCTCTTAGAGCCTTGGAGACATCCAGCAGCTCAGCATTCAGCAGCGGCATTTAAACAGGTCACTTCAGTACCAAGGCACCTTCTCTCCCCACCCTTCCTTTTTGCTACTTTGGCAGATTGCCTTGCCTGATTGACTGCATTTTGATTCATCTCTGATATTTAATCTCCTCCCTGAAGAAAGATGGGCAGGAGAGATGCTATTGCTGCCCTGAGGTAGGAATCGAGAGCTGTAGAGTGTTATTTCATTCAGTCCGAAAAAGCCCTCTAATAACACAGAGGATGTGTTGTGCTGTAATGAAAGGCAGCTTTGAGAGATCGTGTAATCTGCCCTTGCCAGACCTTGTGCTGTCTCTTACTGTAGGACAGGAATCAAAATACCATCTCAGATACTGCAGCCCAATTGATTGGAGCTGCTTCAACCAATTTCATTTCTGTGTTCTGGAGGAAGACTTTACTCTCCTCTTTCCCAGTCCTGGTCAGATGAACTTGGTGTCCAGATGAGAGGTCCTTTCTTTTGAAAGGAGGTGACCCTGTGAAGGAAGCATTCAGCTTTATAGCAAGTGGGGGGTGAGTGGGCCAAGAATATTGGAACAGGAGAGTGATGGGAGGGAGCAGATGGAATGATGGGTCCCATCCCTCTCAGCCAGGAGGGTTGTCGGGATCAAAGGGCTGGAATACAGATGAGCAGCTGTGAGGCAGAGGCTGGAAAGACTTTTTTTGTTCCTGCTGAATAACGCTTGGTCCACTGGCTGCCTGTGTCTGGCTGTATGCTGTCTTACAGAGATGAGACCTGTGCCCTGTTGTCCTTCTTTCTCTGTCCCTGGGACCTCCCACTGGGCTGATGCCTCTTAAGGCTGAGCTGCCTCTGGGGCCCCTCTCTTAAGGGACTGAGGACACTGACTGATGATGTGCTCTGAGCTTTAAGGCACTGGCTTTTGGCCTCTTCTCTCACCTTGAGAGGTGTTTCCCTTGCTGGTTTGCTACCACAAGAGAGGGGTGGGGGTACCAAGACTTGCTTGGGCCAGCCTTGAGTAAAAGAGTAGGGATTAGAGCCCTGATTACAGGTTGAGTTCTGCCAAATGAGACTTTCTGTGCTCTTCTATGTTGTATGTGTCCCTTGGCAGAGAAGGGAATAGGATGACAGCTCCCACTGGATGTGTTCATTTCTCCTGGGCCGTATCTCTCCAAGGTCATTTGTTTGCAATTGCATCCATATGGGTGGTGCCTCTGCCTAGTTGAGCTCTTGGAAGCGCACCAGGAGACAGACCTCATGTGATTATGAAATAGAGATTTTATATGGCCATCTAAAATTCTACTCTTTACCAGGAGACAGCGTCCTGGGGCAGATCTGTGAATGGAGCCAACCCTACATCCTACCTAATTTCTTGTGACCACTGCTGTCCTAGTCCAGCTTGCATATCAAAGGCTTTTTAAGAGCAAGGTCCCATGATCTATTTTCACTCTAAGTGCTTGTTGCTGTTTGTTAGGAGTGCCCGGTCTCTTCAGGGAATGGTGGAAGGAGGTAGTGCCCTCGCCTTGGCTGTGGCTATGCTCCCTCCTGAAGCTCAGTACAATCTTCACTGCCCTAGTGCTTCGAAGGAAGCTAACTACAGCTTTATTTACATGACATGGGCAGGGATATAATAAAAGGAAATGAAGAAGCTCACACTAACAGCAATGGCTTTTGTTTGTCACCAACAATACTGCAAGTCTGGCCTCACCAAAAAGCAAATGCTGAATGCCCATCCCATCTGGGGCTCTAGCTGTATGCTCGTCTGGAGAATGGAGCAGAGTCAGGCCCATTTGTTCGCTGCAGGTCCTGCTGCATGAGACAGTGGGAATGATGTGATGCTCTTCCCCAGGAATTAACATTGGATGAGGCACATGTTTAACCGCGGTAGGCTGGGCTTTCCAAGCATTCTCAGAGTAAGACCCCCTCCTCTTCCAGATGGTGAAATGTCTCTGAAGAGTTCTCACTCTGGATAGACTTTTTTATTTAACTGCTTGGCCTCTGCCCAAGGGAGTCTGTGTGGCTTTATGGGAAAGGACTTTTAGTTGTGCAGTAATGGTGTTGTGCACATTTGAACATGTGTACCCAGTGGATCATTCAGCTAGGGATGAAATTGCACTGTCGACCGCAAATGTTTATGCATATGCATTGATTGCACTTACCTGTAAAGTTATAATCTTTACTCAGTTAAAGCTTCTGGTATTATACATCTGCTTGTTATTTTCTGTCTGTGCTGTGCAAGGCTCTGTTAAGCCCATTACCACCTCCTTCCCTGCTGCATACTTGTCTTCATCTTGTGCCTTGCACCCAATTGGAAAGTGGCTGCATCACTGGGTCTTGCTGCCCAGCTGTGCTTGTGGGAAATAGGTCATTTCCTCAGGGTCTGGTGGATGATGGTGGTGGAACAGCAGGGCTGAAGACCCAGACCCTCCCCTTGGGGTCCAGAAAGGATCACGATTTTTCTATGGCTCCCTGAAATGATGTGTATGCTCTGTATCTGCAGGGAGATAGACTAGATCTGGCTTCTAGGAGAACAACCTTTTTTACTCCTTTTTCTTCTAGATGGGTGGGAGAAAGATCAGATGAGGAGAGAGGAAGAACTCTGAGAATTAAAAGGTGAGGGTGGTATAAGACTGGTGAGGACCTGATATTAATATAGGTTTGAAATTAAAGGTGTTTCCCATTTACTGCACTGCTAAGACATGGAATATTTTCCTGTAGGGGCAGAATGAGATCAAGTTGCTTGGTGGAGAGAGTTTTATCAGTTTTTGAAGAGGGTTGGTTTTGAAATGATGCTGTCGGTACTCACAGGGCTTTGTCCTGGTGTCCTGGAAAGTCCTCCTTGGTGTGTGCATCTGCCTGTACACTGTGATTCTCAAGATCTGTTTGGTGTCTTGAAAGCCTCTTGGCTCTGCAGGTAGAGGAAATGCTGTGTCAATACAAAAGTATTGCCTTACATGCCATGGGACTGATGGGTGGAAAGGTGACCTCTTATCTGGGAACAGCTCTTTGGAGGTGCCTGTGTCTTTTAAAGGGATGTGTCACAGGTAGCTGATGTGGCCATTTGTTAATCAGCTGCAGAGTAATGATATTGGGGGATGACATTAGAAGTAGCATTAGTGCTTGTGTCCTGCAGATGAATTTGGCTAATGCTGAAGCATGACTTGCCAAAAGTTAGTATCTCTGACAGCTGCATCCCTAACTAGCTGAAAGAAGATAGGAGTACAGGGTTCACATCCCTCAAGGGTGAAGAGGGGAGGGGAGAACGGCAGGCTTGGAAATGGCGGAGTGGGGGCCAAGCTTTCCTTTCTTTTGGTGAGGAGGACTGAGGAAATCAGACGTTTTGGTACATGTACAAGGGGTGGTAAAGAGACGACTGGTGTATCTTTTTTTTTCTCCCTTCTCTCTCTGCCCCCACCCCCCCTTTACTGGGATGGGTTCAGCTGCAACTGAACACACTACCTAGAGCCATGAAGCCTGCCAGAGGTGCCTGTCTGGAGACAGTTTGAGAAAAGACATTGTGCATGTCTTCTCCTTGTATAGCCTAGGCTTAGAAACGCTTCCCATAACACCCAGTAGGCTTTTTCCTGAGTACCTGTGGGTATTGAGGTTGGCAAGTCAAAAGGAACATTATCTAAGGACCCCGTGCATTCACAGAGTCACCATAGTTGCCACTCCTGCTCTAGCTGTAACAAATCCACGTGCTCACATGAGGACCAAGAGAGTGTTTGCCCCAGAGCTCTGTCATAGCAAGATGGAAAACAATTCCTCGGTGCATTGTTACCTGTCATGTGGTGGGTACCCATAACCTCATGGAAGGGCCCATGCAAAACACCTTCAGAGTTCTGGTGTGCAAGTATCTTCCTCCACTAGGCATCTGTCATGAAAGTTTTGGCACTGTGGTAGGGGTGTTTCAATCACACAGGGGAAGAGGCATGCAGGAATAGTCTGGATCCAGTTGATGGCTTGTGCATGACCCCTGATCTGAGAAAGGTGGTGTAGGTTCAATGTTTGATATTCTGGAAAACCATCCTTGTGGTGTAGGATTTATCAGGGTTTCAGGCCATTTTCCAGTCCTACCCTAAAGCCTGCTGTGTGACCTTCAGGAAACTTGCTGTTACCTGTATGTGCCTCAGGTCTTCCCCCATCTCCCCTTGGCTGGATCAATTCTCTCCATGGCAGTGTCCTCTCTTGCTCGGTGTCAGTGCTGTTGCCCTCAGCCCGAGGCTGAACACAGCCCTGTTTTTGAGATGAGAATAACTAAAAGCCTTTGTGGAAGCCTAAGCTTCCAAAGGGTCTGAGCTTTATCTCATCTGCTCCAGGGAGGCACATCTGTGAGGGAAGGGGAAGATGTAAGGGAAAGTTCTGGCTGCAAGATGGAACAGCATGATTTTTTTTATTCAGTGCTTTGCTGGCCAACCAAGGCCCTGATTGCTGCTGTTGCTTCTCTGCAAGCTTCTTCCACGGGAAACTCCAGCCCCCTTCTCTCCTCTACCTTGAATAAATAACTGCTGTCTCAAGACCTGTAGGAATGCCAGATGGAAAGTGTTCCCTTCCGTTCAGACTCGCTGTGCACACAGGGCTCGTTTACAGCTTAGGGCATGTGCTAGTTGTTCAGAGAGCTGACTGGGCACTGCCTCCTTGGCACGAGCAGAGGGAAGCCAGGTTCCAGGATGCAAAAGTAAAGGAGAAGGGATTTGCATGGCAGATCAACGCAGCCAACATGACTGTGCTGGAAGTGCAAAGGTGTTCAGTGGATCCCAAGCTGCAGGAAGACAATCTGCTCATCCTCGTAACTGTGCTGCTTTTGTCCAGGCCTCTCCAAACACTCATCAGACACCCCTACCCCAGAGCAGCCCTTGGAAGCAAATACTTCAGGGAGGAAAATTTAACCTGCCACAAGTTTGAGGCCACAAAGCAATTTAGTGGCATGGTTTGTGATACCACCAGAAGATGTAATTTCTCCATCCATGCTTGGGCACTGCTAGGTACCACTAATTTTCCAGGGACAGGCATATTTTAAAGGGAAAAAAAAAATTCTTGCATCCCATCCAGCATTAGCCTTCTATCCTTGATATAACCACCTACAGTGGGAGGGCTTTCAGAGGTAATGGGGACCTGGCAGCGGTGGGAATGCCTACAGGAGAAAAGACAGGGTATGGAAGTATGTTGGTATACAGGGGAAGAAATATGGATGGCAGCATGGTGCCCAGGAGAGCACCTGCATGCTCAAACCTCTCACAGGGACTCCAGCAGCCTTTGGTAGAACTTTGGTTGAACTGGAGAGACAAAGTGCAGAGCGGTCCTAATCTACAACCCTTGTGGAAGCTGCAGAAAGAGAACTTGTCCATCACTGAACTATTTTCAAGTGGCACAGCTCTTAGGTAAGTGTTTCTGGAAGCTTGATGGGTTTTCCTCTTGCTCTGCAGGATCCCCTCATCTTGACGATGCAAATGAGTTAAGTGCTAAATGGCACTGCGGTTGGTGCCACAGTCAGCTTGGCTTCCTGCACAGCAAGAGCCCCCTCAGCCTTCAAAGTGATACAGAGGTGCCTTGGAACATGGTGGGGAGGGCTTTGAAATAAGGCCTGAACTTTTTCTCAGCAGTCCCCTACCCACAGTGTTCGAGAGGCGTATGCACATCCTGTGGTTGAGATCGAGACCAGATGGGTGCTCGGACCTGGTTCTCTTTCATCTGTCATGCTCTCAGGTGGCGTTGGGGTGTGGGCTTGAGGCACATCTCTGTGGGTTGGTGAGTTTAGCTCCGGTTCAAACACAGAGGGAAACAATCTCACCCGTTTCTGCCTCTTTGCAAGGCCCTGCTCCGACAGGCAGTGCTGCGCTGTCCAAGCTCTGGAGTCCTGGTGCTGCTCCAAGGCCACCAGCCTTGCAGAGGAGAAGATGGTTCTGTTTAGTTTGCTTATATGAAGAAAAAAGTCTGTCAAAATGGGGATTTGGAAAGGGGAGGGGGGAGGAGGAAGTCTTCCTGTTGGCATTTATTAGAAGGGAAATGAATGTTTCATGTTCAGGGGCCCTGCTGCATGTGCAGTGCTTGAGGACAGTTGTGTGGTGAAAGCTTCCTGACTTCTTGAGTGCAGGGTACGAATGTGATCTGGAATAAGCAAGAAAGGGCTAAATATAGAAGCTGCTGGCTCCCATCCTGCAATGGCAGCTCTGCCCTCATTGCAGTCCTGGAGGCAGCAAGTTCTGCCTATTGTTCCGGTCACATTCTTATATCCCACGATGGGGCCTCTGTGATGGAATAAAGTGAAGAGAAACAGATGGGAAAACAATAACCCAACAAACAGGCCCTGAGCTTTGCTGGAAGCTTCCAAAAACCCATAAATCCCCAAACGCATTTGTGCTGTATTAGGGAACTGAAGCAAAGCAAGGGCCAAGTACTTCCCTTCCTGTATCCCATGTGCTGTTGTCGCACAGACAGAGCTCTCTATGGGGGCTCTACCTTGCAACAAATGATTGTAGTGGCAACTCTGTTTCCTTAATCTTTTAATTCTGGCAGCTTCCCCAACTGTCCTTTCTTTGCACTCCTTGACCTTTTTGTCTTGCAGGCCCCTGGATAAAGTAACTGCACAAGGAGCCAGCCTACCTTTCCATCCTTCTCATACACAACTGAGCTGGCTGCAAGCAAAACATGGTGGGACCATTGCAAGACAGTGGTGCAGTTTCTCCAAGTTGCTGGTAAGTGCTCTATAGAAAGGAATAACCATTAGTGACTGTGAGCCTCTTGGAAGGAGAGAGGGACTGACGAGCACTAAGCAGGGAATATGACTTGCCTGAAATACCATGTTTGGTGACCATGATGGTGTTAAAGTAATTGGAAATCCTGACCCAGCCACAATTCATTTTTTGTTTGTGTTTGAAGTCAGTGCATGATGTTTTCTTCAGCAGATTGTTGTTTTCTATAGTACCCCTTCCTTGAGTGTGTGTGTGCAAACCCCTTGGTGAGCAGCAAGGAGGATGGATGACTCTGGAGGTGAATGCATGAAGTTTGGTGCTTTCTGTAGAACTCTGCTTTACCTTGCAAAAAGCAAACAACTTGTTTACTCACCTATCTGTCTGTGAATTGGCTTTGCTCACACTTAGCCAAAAACTACAACTGTTTCTTTCCCTCATAGCTTATTTGCTGCTGTCTTTTTTAGACGCAGCAGTTCCCCAAGGGATCAGACCATTGTTGCGGCTGGCCCAGGGGAAGAGTGAGGCTGTGCTGTGGGGAGCAGGGGACAGGATGGGGGGTGAAATGAAATGAGGTCTTAGTTTGAACCAATCGTCTTGTGAAACCTCATCTTTAGGATCTGAGGCAGGAAGAACTGCACACGCTGCTGCAGCTGTGCTGTTCCAGCATGGGAGCTAAGTTGTTTAAAGCCAGATAGGGATCTATACAGCAGTGACCTTCATCCTTGTTAAAATTCCCCTTTTCTCTCCCTGTTTCTTTCCTGAAGCATGTATTCTTTCAGTCACCCTTCTCCCCGATATGTTTGGTCTTTCCAACCACTGCTCCATGTTAAACAGCTGTCGCTGCTTTGAATGGACAGATATATCCCTATGCAAGGAAAGAAATGGTAAAACTATTCATGCACTGAAGTGGCTTGGTCCAAAGCTACTGAAACCAACAGCCAGCCTCACATTCTGTTTAATGGCCTTTGAATTAAGCTTGATGTTACTCAGGCAGTTGCATTTGCAGGATATAGGTTTTCTGTGTGGCTGGTCACTATACTAGGGGGTATTTTGTACAGACAGATGTGTACTCTGAGACTGTAATTACATAGTTCGTTAGCTTTATTGTTCCTTGCATTTGAGTGGGAGATTTTTTTTTCATTGAAATTATAGAGCCTTTATGCCCATTTGTTCTTTGTGTACATGAAACCGCATAGGAACCACCAAGTTGCTGGTAAAAACGAACTTGAAATTGACACAAAACACTGCGTTGTGCACAGGAAAGTGCATTGCTTCCTTTGACCGAGCGTTATGCTGCCAAACTCATGTCATATCCTGCATCCCCTGCTGTGCTGCAGCACTGTGATGCACCTGATGTGCTCTTGTGTCACTGCTTCTACAGCTGCGTATAAGGAGCGAGCACACCTAATAAAGTGTATTTCACAGGCAAGGCCAGTCAAGTGCAACTGACCCCTGTTCCAGTTCATGTGTTTGCTTGTGCCACCTTGGAGGACTGTCCTCGGAAAGCATGCTGAGGACAGGGAACTGCTCCTGCCAGCCCTGTGGTGCTACAGGAAATTAGTCTTCCTGTTTTGTTACCCACCTCTGTTCTGTTTAGGGCGAGGCCTGCTTCCTGCTGAGAGCTGAACAAGGGACCGATGGAGGTAGATCTCATGAGGGACATGAAGTATGTGCTCCTTTCTTTGGGCTTGGAGCCACTGAGAGCCTTTTCATGCCATCTGAATGGGATGTGGGAGGAAGCAGGGGAGGAGGAAAAAGACACCAGGCTGATCTTCTCTTTTAGGATCTGACTCCCATTCCTGTTGTCTTGGGGGAGAGTGGTCTATACCACCAGTCAATGACCTTTTCTCAAATGCAAAGTAAGTATTTTCTCAGCAGACTAACTGTTGTGAAAGAAACAGTAGAAGGCAGAAAGATGGCAGGTATCTTTAGATATCTTAGGTCCAGTACTGCAGAGCTAGAGTGGATAACACCAGTGAAGCCAGCAGGAAGAGACCTCTGCCTTTTAGAGAGGCAACTGTGCAGTCTGCACAGAGGTGGGGACAGCGGAGTATGGCTCACAAAGTGAGGAACAAGGAAAGAAAAGTCAGGGTCTTCAGTAGGTGTGAACTCATCTAGCTCAGAGATGAAGGAAGGAGAGAATCCTCCTGTTTGCCTTGTCTCACTTCTAAGGTACCAGCTAAAGCCTTTTTTATGTGCGTAGGCAAGAGTCAGTTTGGTCAAATGCAGTTACTGTTAAGAGGGGGGGAAAAAACCAACCCCAAACCAGCACATAGTAGGGCATAAACAGTTGAATCCTCAGTTAATCAGCTGAACACATGGAAGAAAAATGTTTGGGCTTGAATGAAGTATCAAATTCCATTTGGGTGGGATGGCATTCAGTAATGCCACACTGCCGTGTTTTGTTTTGGAAACAAACCAGAGTCATTTAATCCTTTCTTAACATTGAAGCTATTCTGTAATTTGCAATTTGAAAGTGCAGCTTGGGGGAGCTGATAGCATTTCTCAGTGCCTGTTCCTTGTGCTACACACAACCTTGTTTGTGTTTTTTGTGTTCATGCTGTGAGAGCTGGTGGAAAGGTCTGCCTTTTCAAGGCAAGTGAACTGATTTCACAAGCAAAACTGAATGTGAGCAGAACTATCGTCATGTTCAGAGCCCTACAGACCCCTTAGCCCTCAGGAATGTCACAGCTGGAAGGAGCTGTTAGGTCTCATTGCTGTTATGGACATGGGCTCTTGGCTAAGAGATACTGGGAGTGACTGTGTGAAAGCAGGAGCCCACCTAAATATGCTTGCATTGTATTGCATATGTGGTCTGACTTGCAGGAAGAAGGAAAATTTCCTTCTTTTGTGATTTTTAGATAGTATTAAAACTTGCTATAGCTCAGCCCCTGGATGCCCACCCCATTTTTGAAATCACAGTGGTATCAAGTCCTCTTCCATGCAGTTTTGAAGCAGATTCTCTAAGAGTGCTTTTGCCCTTGATGTAGGTAGTTTGGTTTGCTTTAGAGCTCCACACCATCTCAGAACTAGTTTATCTTGAAGCAGGAAGGATTCTTGCTGCAGTCCCTCAAGGCGTCATTGTGCTTGTCCCAGCACAATCACGGTGCTTAGCTGGAGGCGTTCACTTTTTGGAAAGATTAGTCAAAGAAGTGACTTGCCCAAGGGTGTGGAGGTGCTTGGGGAGGCAGCGTGAGAGCAGACTGTGGCTCTCCTGTTGCTGGAGTCAAAGGCTCCACTACTGGCCTGCTTCCTCCCTGCTTCCTCTTGTAGCCTAAGCCTGACCCAGCACTTGTGACGTTGATGTCCCTGCGATTTCTACTTACAGCCTGGGAATGACGAAGTTTGTTGTTCCTTTAGCAGCTGTTTAGCTTCTGCAGTGCAGAACAGATAGAAACAAGTTGAGGCTTGACTTGTTCTATAACTAAGCACCTAAAGTGCACATGGCTCTAATGCTGTAGCAGGTACAGCATTGTTTCAACTTTGAGAGATAGGGACTCCACCTTCCCTTTACTGAACCACACTGTAAATCAGTGCAGTACTGCAAGCGGATTCTCTACTGGAGAATCCTTTTTTTTTGACAAGTGGGTGATGCTTAATGTTACCTTCAATATCATATTGATACATGTATAGTTTTTAAAAAATAGTAGCTACTGTCCAGTCCATTCTGCCCCTTCCTGTGTAGCAAACTAATCTCTTGTATGTGTGGCCGGAAAAGCACCGTGAATGACTTCACCAGATACAGAGCAATAGCAAATCCAGCTCATGATGCATGTTAGCAATATTAATAGCTTGCCCCTTTCTCCTGCTCCTTGTCTTTCCTGACAAGAGTAATGGAAAGTTAAAAGAATTATTTAACATATAATAGATATTTAAAGAAACACTTCTTCCTGTAAAGTGTATGCATGGTTATCAACATTGTAAGGAAGAGCATTTTCTCTTTAGTTCCTGAATGATGGGGAGCACATAACGCAGTAAATTACACCAATATAAAAGTTAATGTACTTGGCTTTAACATGGATATTTTACTGTTATTATCCCTATCGAAAGTGACATCCATCACAGTGACATGCACCCAAAAAGGAAAAAAAATGCCTGGTGTAGTTGTGTCTAATAACCCCAATTACAGAGCTCTTCTAATGCCTTTTTTATAACAGTTTCGCAGCTCTGTATTATCTCCTATTAATGTGATTTCTCTCCTATCTATAAATTTCTCAGGATTGCCTCTTCCCCTCCACTTTCCATAATTACCATTTATTATCCACACTCTTCCCATAAAACAAGGCTATAGGTGACATAGAGAGATTGATGCTGACCTAGATATAGGCCCACCCCCATCTTTTTTCTTTCTTTCCCCTCAGCAATAATGTGCTCGTTACAGTGTTGAGGAGGCTTTGTTAAAAAGTTCAGATTCTCCTAGCAATTGGTGCTAAAAATAGTCTCATTAGCTGAAACTTTGCTTCATCAGCAAAGGAGCTCTTGGGGAAGAGGTACTGGGATGGACTCAAGACGTAAATAAACAAGATGAAACTCCATCCTGTTGCCCTGTCAGCTCCAGGACTAACTTGGACTGGCAAGGTAACACACCAGCAATGCTTTCTGTCT
The DNA here is from genome assembly GCA_034782735.1 of Sagittarius serpentarius. Classification (NCBI taxonomy): domain Eukaryota; kingdom Metazoa; phylum Chordata; class Aves; order Accipitriformes; family Sagittariidae; genus Sagittarius; species Sagittarius serpentarius. The sequence continues at coordinate 7,271,200 of JAVKLA010000036.1, read as the reverse complement.
GCGGCTCTCTGCAAGAGGAGGCTTCGCCATCCTCACTGGGTAGAGTAACCGTGTACCTGATGATGACTTTGCTCACATAGTTTTGGGGGTTTATTTTAATGTTCCCACACTGAGCCTTTTCCATGGGCAGCTGAATATTCTGCAGGCTTTGCAAGGCTGCAGCACTTGTAAGTGCTCCTAGGGGCTTGAGTACTGAAAAGCAGCCCTCTCTCGGAGGGGACAGGTATGGAGCAGCCGCTGGCTCACTGAGGCCAAGGGATTTAGGATAATCTGTGTTGGGCTGCAGGCCACTTTGCTGTGTCTCTTTCCAAACAGCTTTGTGCAATTCTGTGCCTTTCCCTGCAGTCCGCTGGGGCTTCCCAGCATGACCAGCTCATTTTTGCTTGTCCAGGTTTCAAGAACTGCAGCAGAGTGCACTTGTCCCCTCTGCATCGCTCCCTGGGCCAAGGGCCCTGCCAAGTAGGACACATCTGTGTCATCTGTGGAAACCTGGGACAGCTGCACAGGTCAGGGATCCTGAGGAGTAGCCAGGTAGTGCCCAAGGAGAAGGGAAAACTGCTTTCTTACCCAGGAGACAGTTAATTTTGTTTCCCATCCTCCCATTGCTAGGAAAGCTTGGCCCTGTTGGCCAGCACTGGTAAGGGAGCAGTGGGTTTCTGCAGCTCCAGCTTGCTCACCCTTTGCCAGCCTTTGTCTTTGCTCTGCTAGGAGACTTTTGCATAGCAAAGGATATCTCATTATCTCCTGTCCAAAAGGGAAATGCAGCTCATAGAGTAATTATCTCTGCCATCCTTGCTGCCTTATTTCTTACCATGTTAGCATACTCATAATTAATCCCAAAGCTGTTTTTTTCCTCCTTCCTCCCAGTTCTTGCAGTTGCACTGCACTGAGCAACTGAGGCATGTTTGAAATAAAGCTCTGCCTGTTTGTACCTACCTTGAGCTGAGTTTAACTCTGCCCTTTGATGAAAACCAAAGTGAAAGGTCCAACTCTGCCAAACAGGAGAGGGCATGGGAGGGAGTTGGTGGCAGGCCCTTCGCCTCTCCTTTCACAGTCAGAATGCGACATGAGCTCTGTACAAAGACCTGTTCTTGGGGAAGACCTTTGCAAGCCATACATGATGAGGTTGTCCAGGCAGCTGGCATGGAGTGCCTGCATGGTGCTGCTGGGGGAAGCGTGTGGACCCTGAATTATAGCTCTGTTTATCCTGCCAGATTTTGGTGGAGTATAATTTGTGGTTTTCTTCAGGGAATTTTTGTAGTTTATATGTGTTGGTTTCTTAGTACCCTCATTTTGGTTTTGTCATCATTAGTAATGAAAAAAAAAATCAATAAAGAATAACTCTGAGCCTGCTTTGGTAATGAGCTGTGCTTTGGTTAATGAGGGAAAAGCTTACACTGAATGCCGTGTTGTCAATGAACCATTGGTTTGATTGTTTCATTATTGCCCTGAAATGTTTTTTGTATGAACAATATGTAAAGTCTTTGTGTGTGTGGATATATCCAGCAACATAAGGGATGCAGTAGCATTTCTGAAGGCCCCTCTGAAAGGCCACCAGTCTGAACATCCTCCAAAACTTGTTGCCGATTCAGTTTAGCTGGGGCATTCCCAGGAAAGGATTGTTTCCTCCACTGTTTTTCCTGCCTTTGCCCATAGCAGTGGTGGGAGAGCAGGGAGGAGCTGGAGTGATTACTGGTAATTATCTGTCATCCTTGTGAGCCTGATCCTAGGGCTGCACCTTGGCTGGGGGATAGTATGTGACTTTGGCTGTGCAGGGGCAGAGCCAAGGACTTGTGATGGCCATCCCAGGGCTGTGAAGTCTGCAGATGCTTCTGTCAAACTGTGGCTCTGCAGATCAGGAAACTCCCTCTTTCTCCTCCCCAGGAGGCCAGGAAACCAGCAGAGGAAGAGAAGTCAGTGTTCACAGACAAGGATCAGCATGAGTAGGTGGGCTGGGAGGCAGCTGGGCTGTCCCTGTTCACCTCGGTGCTGTCAGCCCTGCTCTTTTTGACCAGAGCTGCATAAGCTTGCTGGCCTTCAGGCTGCAGCCAGAGATGTGTACTGGAAAGAGCCTGCTCTGGCCTCCTTGCCAGAAAGCCCCCGGTCTGGCTCAGACCACCATGGCTGTGAGGCCCCTTGCTGCCAGCTGCATGTTTGGGCGAGGGAGGATCTCTCCATGCAGCAAGACACTGAGCAAAGGAAGGAAATGTCTGCAGCCTGGGTGGCTGCCTGGACTTCCCAAGCAGTTACTTGGGCTGTGTAACAGCAGCAAAGAGTATGTTGTTACCACACTTGCTCGTTTGATATGGCCTCTCCACAATCTGCCATGTGGGCTTCTGAACGCAGGCAGGAAGAATAGTTACTGTGCAGCCAGATGGTTTCATTTTTTTCAGGGAGATCAATTAGCTAGCATCAACTGGCCCAGCCCCGGCATCTGAGAAACAAGTACTTACGGCAACAAATGAGCTACCAGTTGTCCCCTCCAGAGCCCACTGAAGGAGTTCAATGGACTTTTCCTCAGGCCCTTGATACATAGATGTTGTGTGCTCACATATGTTACCTGTCTCAGTTCTTGAGGTGTCTGTTGAAGCTTGTGAGATGGGCACATAGGTATGTTAAGGGAGGACTGACCAGAGTTTGGGTGTATTTTCAGGATCCCCTGCATCTGTGAGGAACAGCTCTGCTGCCAACTTCATGATACCCCCTCTTCCTGTACAGAGGAAGGACTTCTGAGCCTGCTGAGAGTCACACAGTCGCGTGGGATGGTGGCAGGATGATGTCTCCTGGAGCCCCCACAGCTCTGCAGAAGCACTCTAAGTAGCTACCAGTAAGTAACTATGAATTTCTTGGGTCAGATGCCATACAGCTCATGCCTTGTTGGGCCTTATTGAATGGGAAACGGCATCTGGAAAGGCTGTAAACTTGGCTGTACTAAGGAAATGGCACTGAAGGTAAAAAATGGTTTTAAAGTCTATGGCTTGATTTGGAGATGTTGAAGCTTGTATGATGGGCATGTAGGTGCGTTAAGGGAGGACTGACCAGAGTTTGGGTACAATTTCAGGATCCCCTGTCTCCATAAGGAACAGCTCTGCTGCCAACTTCATGATGCCCCCTCTTCCTGCAATGGAGGAAAGACTTTTTTCAGGAGCACTAGATTAAGTGCTACTGCCAAGCTGGAGATTTTATGGCAATTGCTGTATTGGGAAGAAAGACTAAATAATGCCCTTAGAGCTTCAGAAACAAAAGGTTCAGTGATGCCACAGCTTCCACGTGTTTGTTCTGAAATCTGTGTCCAGTGCTGGAACACATGCACCTGTCTATTCAGTTCCGTACTTATGGGCAGTGAGGTTTAGCTCCTTCCCTTTGTGCAAGTCTCCTCTTGTTTCCTGTACCCATTTGTGACCTTCTTGGGAGGGCTGGAAGCCCCAGGGTTTTCCCTTGAGGGACGATTGCTCATCCTTGAATAAGATGTTTACTCTTGCCTGTAATTGCATGGGGTTTGAGCAGAGCCAAACCCTAACTGTGCTTCCTTCCCATCTCATTGCTTTCAAGTAGAGACATGGGTGTGTGAATTGCTTGGGGAGGTTCAAGTTGTGGCATGATAAGCTCCATCTCCAGGCACTTTCCCAATCTAGTTTGTCAGGAGAAGGTTCTGCTTCTTGTCCATTCATTGCAATCCCCGGCATACATCAGGGTCTCCTTGGCCTTCCTCTGCTGCACTACCCACCTCTGGCTCACAGTACATTCAGGAACCAGTTACTGGTTATAAAATTGGAGGACAGGCATCCTTTATTCAGCTTTGAAAAATGGGGAGGTTTGGAGCAATGGAAGGGAAAGGACCACAGGTCCGTTCTAGTATTTATTTTGCTTATTGGAAAACAAAAACATTTACCAGGCTGCTTTCAGAAACCAGCAATCCGTAAGCTTGGTTTTCATTAAAAAGGCACTCATTGTTTTTCCCCTGAGGATTTAGTGACATTTTTCAAAATTTTCTGTGCACAATAATTGTATTTTTTTAATCAAATTTTGTTCTGACTTTGTGACCGCAATAAAGTTTAGGAAACTATTATTTATTATGGGTTAAAAAATATTCTGTGAATCTGACTGCTTTCCTTGATTACTGGATCATATTGTGATTCTTCTCCCAGTTCCAAAACAGCATTGTAAATGCTGCTTTCAGACTCTGTGGGATGTTCCCAAAATGGCTTTGAGAGCTACTGTCTCTATCATCCATTGCTCAGCTCTGTTGCTGGGACCCTGATAGAAAAACTTACGGATAGATGCCACAGGGAGAGAGAGGAGGTTGTATTTGAGCCCTCTCCTCCTTCAAGGTCTGTCTCTTTCCTCTGTCTTCCCCAGACTCCAGAAATGGAAGTGTTTGTTTCTGGTGTTTTAGTTTTACCTTCATCAGAGCTCAGTGGTGGTCAGAAGTTAGGGAGTATACTTCTCTCCAGCCCTCCTCCTTTTTTTTTTTTCTTTTAGATTTCTATTCTTGTAGCACTTCAGAACGGAAAAATAAGGTGTCCTGGTGGTGATGTTAAAAGTCCTCTTGCAAAGCGAGCCCTGATACATCTACATTAGCAGACTCCAGTGCCTGTTCAGCATTGCCTCAGGGATGGGGGGTAGCGGGGAGAGAAGAAGGTTTCCCCTTGAAAGAGGGTTCTCAGAAAATCCTTGTCCAAAGTCCTTGCTTTGGAGACAAGGAATTGACCTTTGGGGCCACCAGAGACGGTCTGGAGATGGGAGGTGACTTACAGAGACACTAGACGTCTGGTGTTTGCTGTAGCCTAGTCTCCAACTCCCTAAAAGCATGTGAGCAGAAGGTCAGGGGAATACCTAGAGGTCAGGAATCCTGAGGGTCCTGTGTCCCCTGAGTACAGACCCAGTGAAGCTACCCACATCTTGCATCAATGTAGATCATGTGTGTTTATATTGAGGGGAAGTACCTCTTAGATGGAGGGGGCTGCTTAGCTTCCAGGCTTGATTTGCTGCTGAGATGGGGAAGGTATGGCTGTCTTCTAGGGGCTGAACCATAGCTGTCAGGTCACTGATCAGCCGTCAGGTAATGGTGGCTGTAGGCCACTATTTACTTCAACTAAATCTGAGTTCTGGACTGTGAGTGGACAGTCCATGTCTTGTTACCAGTCAGCTGAGCCCTACAGCATGACTGTCTTTTGCTAGAGAAGCCCTCAGGTATCCTCTAAGGCACCTGAGAGATGGCCAGGTTAGGTTAACAAAATAACCTCTACATGGATTTTTTTCTTCATCCTTTACCAGAGAGGCTGTTGCCTTTCCATTCTCCTAGGACATGGTGGCATTTTGCTCCTCTGAGGTCAATTGATTGTGGCCTGAACCTACCAGAGAACATGGATTCTTAACTGCTTTACAGTGTGAGACTGGAGGGTTTTTAAAAAAGATACTGTAATTCATCTGTGATTATGGATTATAAGGCAGAAGTGATCAAGTAAAATCTATAATGCATCATACAGGAGAGAACTGTGAGCTTCTGTTAATCCTAGCAGAGGAGCAAACACGTGTGTGAGATGGAAGACCACAGAGAAAAGAGCCTAGATGTATTTATCTGTTTCCCATTTGTTCCTGAAACGAACATCTTAAAGCATGAAATTATTTTTAAAATCCATCTTCCTTCTCAGTTTATGGCCTGAACTTTCATAACTAGATATGTAAATAATGCGCAAAGTATCTTGACTATTCTCCTGCGTGTTAAACTGCCACAGCCAGTGTAATTGCTTGCAAATATTGTGTGCAACAGCAAGGGAAAAATCAGGTTTGCTCTGTATTTATTGCATTTCACTCAGCTTAGCCACTGGAAGAAGCTTGAGTCAGCTTTGCTTCATCTCTCTCACACCCTTAACCCAAAGCTGCATTGTTTAGGTGCCTAGTAGAACTGGTTGGGAATCTTTTGAGATGATTATTTGTTAGTAAATGCTGCGTTATGTAGATGATGACTTTTAACAGAGAAATGTAAATTTTGGTTAAAATTTTTGTGGCTACCTCTTGTATACAGAGACACCTGCTCACTCTAGTACAGCCCGGGATCAGACACTCAAGCTAAGATGTGAAAGCTCCTACTTCCAGATCCAGCCCCACAGATCTTCAGCCTCTTTCCCTCTCAGCTTTGCACTGTTGACTCTTCTTGGATAGACATGTGGGGTTGGGTATGGTTTAAGCTGTGGGAGCCTCTTTCTTTTTTCTTTTTTCTTTGTTGTTTGTTTTTTTTTCCACGGGTTTGAATTTACGCCATGTCAAATGTTAAATGATCAGTCCCTGAAATACATTTGAAAGGGCAAATATTTTTCTCCGGATGACTTTCAATTCATGACAGAGAGAGGGAATCCTTCCAAGAGATTAAGCAGGAAAAATGGTATCTGCCCTTTGATTCTGAAAGTTTCTGCCTCTGAGGGGGCTCTTTGAGACTCCTCTCAAGACCTGCCCACTGTTGCAACTTGCAGTGAGCCAAAATGATTCTCTCCATGATTGTGTGGCTGCTCAAGGGAGCCAGGCCTGGACAACTGCATGAGGTTTTAGATCTGATTTAGCATTGGGTAACCAGTGCCCAAAATCATGGCACAACTTGAAGCACCTAAGAACTGGGATTGGGACTGGCAGAGCATGGTTCTGCTTGGAAGTTTGCTAACATATGGGCAACTGGAAGCAGCAGTTCACCTCAATTCCTCTATCTACATTTCGGCAAGGCTTCTGGTTGACAGGAGTGAGCCCAGCTGGTCTCGAGTGAAATCTTGCCTGTTTTATCTGTAGGAGGTAAAAGCTGTACCATTTTTACTTTTTTTTTTGTTGAGAAGTAAGTCTTTCACCTCCAGAATAGAAAAGCTCTCTTGTGTTTGTGTGTGAATACTCACAAACTGGAAAAGCCAAATCTCTTGCTTTTTCTGTCCCCAGTGCAATTTGTAGGGAGCTGCCTTTGCTTGCCCACATCCCCAGCTTCACTAAAGGGCTGTGTTTGCAAAGTTCTTCATGTCTGACCAGCCGAGCTCTGATTTGGATTTATGCACAGATTGTTTGAAGTTCAGGCATAAAACCTGGGAGGGTTGATTTTATTTTGGCTTTCCTTCTTAAGGGGGGCTGGGAGTCCAGAATTGATTGACTGACTTGTATATCTTCTCTCCTGAAGCCAGCTGACAGTTTTAAACCATCTTTAAATCAAACCTTTGAGGTTAAGATTTACTGGGAGCTTTTTACAAATGAAATGCAAATCTGGTGCTCTCCATGTGGAAGACAAATTCTTGAATCTGGCTTCCTGTACATCGACGGAAATGTGGGGCTTTCAGGTATATATCTACATGTACATGCTGCTGAGCCCTGCAGCAGTGATAGACACTTCCAAATGGCCCTGCTCAGAAAGGAGAGGTATCTTAGTGTTTGAAGGCAGATCCTGTGAGCCTCATAGATTTATGGGAATGAGGGCCCTGAAGTGGGTGAATGGGACAGGTACCTATAAATATAATGAGCTAGTCTTGCACGCAGAATAGCTACATCTAGCTTTATGAATAACAGCAGCCTTTTAGGTTTCCTAGGAGGTCTGGCAGTCTTACAAATGAATGTGCTGCTAGTTGTCTAAGACCAGACATCAGAAAGCTGTCCATGAGTGCTGTTGGCCCACTGTCTCTTTTCCCCTGCCCCCATCCCCTCTCTCTTGGTGGGGTGTGGGGTTTTTTTGCTGTTTTCGGTTACTGAAACACAGATCCTGCCTGGCCTGCAATCTCTCACTGTCGCTTGCTGAAGATGAATCATTCGTCAGGCCCAACCTGATAAAATTGTGCAAGCCAGTCACCAATGTTAATCAGACCAAAAGGAAAGAGAGGAGGGAAGGGAAAAACAAAAACAAAAGGCCCCAGAACAAGTTCTAATTTTTGAACCTCCCCTGGGAATTTAAAAATGCATATATAATGTTCTCAGCCTGGGTTCTCCATTCCCCTCCAGCCTTCATTGGGAAATCTGAGAGCAACCCAGGCGATCGGTTTTAAAGTGCAACTTCCGATGTTGCAATGCAGAAGAGCATGATTCAACAGGCCTCTGACTACTGTCCGACGGCTCATTCATGGCGCCTTATTTGTTAATAGTGCTGGGGAGCAGGCGGCTGTGGTTGCAACCTGCTAATCACTTCCACTCGGATTTGTTGTGTCACACCAGCAAGGATCGAGGTGAGGGGGCCAAGGAGCTGCTGACATGAATCATGCAGTGCTCTGCTGTGTAATTAGGAAGGATCCCTGTGGTTCTCGGTGCACTGGTGAGATTTCTCAGACCTGAAACATAACAAAGACTGCCACCCACTTTAGCACTGAATTAGCATCATCCTTGCTGATCCTGAAAGAGGCTGAGCACTTGCTGGGGGCCTGGTTGCTTGGGATCAGGACAAACTGGCATTTGGCCAGACAGGGCAAGGCTGATAGCTAGGTCACTGCCATAGTGGGGAGGGCAGATCTAGGAGGAGGGAGGGGGGCAACTGGGAGGAAAGTGCCTGAGAGTGCTCTGTGTGAAGGCCTACTTGGTGCGTGGCTGCAATAGTCCTGCTCACGTCCAACGTGTGACTAAATGAGACAGAGTTGCACAAGCAGTTGCAATGGGGTGTGCCTCTCCCCTGTTTGCTGTGATGCTCAAGGGGTTCCCAGGGTGCTGTGTCCATGTCTGCAGCTGAAGAATATCCTTTAGTTTCTCTCAGCTGGTTGCAGCTGTTAGTTGGCAGTGGGGTGCTGTGCAGGACTTGCTGGCTTCAAGCCCAGCATGGCTGCAGGCCCCTCTTGGCCACCTGTGCTGTTGGGGGCTAGCAAGAGAGGATCACTGTTACAGTTGCCTTTCATGCCAGTTGTCTAGCTGTTCTTTGCATTGTTGGTGCTTTTGGCTTCAGGAATTACCCCGAGCTCTTAGTGAGCATGAGGAAATGTGTTAAACCCTGGAACCTTCACACCACCGATGGCCTCGTTCCAGAATGAAGACACTAATTAGTCAGTGAGAATGCTTCAAGGGATTCATCAAATTGTCCTGTGATTCTTTCTAGCCTCTGAATCCACAGAGAGGCATTCCCTTTACTCTCTCTCGTTTTAGGATAATTCTAGTTCAGTTCAGTTTTGGTATATTTGGTATTTAACAATATTGTATCAAAATAACATCTCCACATGATTTTAATTTAAAATTACATTACTGTGATACTGTAAGGAAAAAAACACATGCCAGACCCTCAGCTGGTGTGAATCAGCAACACTCCATTGGTTTCAGCAGGGCAGCACTGATTTATTCCAGCCAAGGCTCTGGCCCACCCTTGCTTAAAAGGAAAACCCATTTCCTCACCCTGGTTGCTGAAACACTGCATATCAAGATGGGATGTGTCTAAACCACTTCCTTTTACTTTTCACCACTTGTGCCATTTTGTTTGTGTTTTCCACTACTCATTTTTCGCTGGGGCAGTGAAACTTTTCTGTTTGAGATAATTTCACTCTAAGCTCACAAGCCTTGGCACAGCTGAGTTTTGGGAGGATGGGCTTAATGTTACACTGAATATGAAAAATGAGATTATCTTCTGCAGAATAAAGCTTCTGGCTATAATGTTTTAGTTCTTGTATGTAACCTTCATGCTATACAAGATGGGGGGGGGATGTTTCCTACTGTTTTCTATTGTTTATATGATGCATGAAAAAACCAAGGTTTGGTGTGTGATTGCACTCTTCAAGTCAGAGAGCACCTGAAGAGGTGGGTACCACTTGAGAGAAATTAGAAGATTTCAGACTGACTCTTGTGCAGCTTCTCTGCAACAAATACCTTTCATGGGCTAAAAGAGAATCACTTCATTTTTGTGAAAAAGTATCTGCTTTCCAGAGCACAGTTGTATTTTTCTGTTAATGTTGTCAAACTGCTTTGTTTGAACACTACCAACAGCAGCTGCGTTATCCACTGTATCCCTTCCTTATGGGGGGGACACGATGGCATATGAGAGGGAGCCCAGCTCTGATTTCTGATCCAAATGGTCCCAGGAGCTCTTATGCCTGGCTCAGGGCAGAGCAATCCTGTCTGTGCATCAATATGGTCCATGTGTTCGACAGAAATCCTCTTAAAGTTAGTGGCTTCTGCCTAGGTGACATTGCAACCTCAGCCATCTTCCCACAGCAAAAGGAAGAAACCCCCTTTTTGACAGGGAAAACAATGGTGTATAATGTTATAGGTTGGGTGTAACTGCTACCCTTCATTTACTGCAGTTGTAAGAAATTATTAACGCTCCTTTGTGGAATCAGGGAGCTGAAACAATGGTGGCCTCCAACCCAAACACACGTCACTGCCCAAAACAAAGGCACAGCCCCAGCCTGCATAGGTGTGGACAGGTTTCCTTGGCTATCGGCTTGGGAGAGCCTGGCAGGAAAGGCAGGGGAGGCAGCTGGGGAGAGCCCCAGGCAGAGAAGCAGTCAGTGCTTTGTGGGCTGACTGATGGTAAAAAGGGAGCGGAAACAGAAGCAAATAAACTGGGTCCGGCATGGTGAGGAGAGATTGTGTACCTGCTTCCCACATGAGCAGGATTTCTGCAAAGAAATAACTGGCACTGCTGAGAGGCAGAATCCACATGGAGTCAACCCAAGGCTCTGGTTATCCACTTGTCTGAAAGAAAGTCACTAAAGAAAATTAAATGAGTTGGAAAACAGAAGGCATTGGCAGGAGAACAGCCTGTTACCGGAATATATTTGTTGTATAGCGGTAAATGGAGGAGCCTGATTTGCCTGGCCCTGTGCAAATCCCACTAAGCGTTTACAAACCAAGAAGTGATGACTGACACAGAGCAGAGGGGCAGCAGGGGGAGACTGAGATGCTTTAAATCTCTCATTTTCATTTGACTCAGTTCCAAGATGACATGGTCCACCCTAGATTAAAAATAACTACAGAAAAGAGTAGAGCACTTCTTTTTTTTTTAATCGAGCTTCAGGATGTCTTTTGGGAGCATCACAGGTTTGATTCAACCTCCTTATTTAGCCTGTCATTGGAATTGTACCATCGTAGCTGAAGTAATACTGTGGTGACTCACAGCTGTGACAAAGACCTTGGGCTGCCTTCCTCATTTTAACATGAAAGTGTAAGGAAGACTTAGCAGTATCCTTGTTTTTACCCAGAAATGCTTTTCATCCAAAGGTTGGGGACAGTAGGGGCCAATGGATCAATACTGGTTTGGGAGCTAAGAGGTGTGACTTCTATCTCAATGTAAGTTTTGGGGAGGACTGTTGGGAGCAGGGACTGATGCGTGCTATGGCTTTCCATCACTTCTTTTAGTTGCCTTTGCAGGTGCGTCAGTAGAAACACCTACCCACTGGCATTTTGAGTCTGGTTTGTGAAAAAATACATCCTCTATCATTGATGCCCATGTGCAGTTTTCAGCCAGATTTGGCAAAGTGGAAAAGAACTCAAAGATACTAACTGCCAGGTGGGGGTTTTTTTGTTTTAAATTGTGGAAATAAGCAGTAGCTAGGAAATGAGATCTAATTACTTCTCCACACCAAGTTGCAGCAAAAGTGCAGATCTTGTTAGAAAATCCCCCCTGCAACCTCCCCTCAGAGGACACAAAGTTCTGAGTGACTGGGGTGGGGTCGTTACTGTCCGGGTGTGGAGCTGCTTGACCTTGGGGAGCCTTGATACAGAAATCCCTGGGACACCTAGTTACTGCACAGGACATCTGGATACGTTTTCTGACTCCCTTATCTCCTGTCTGCTTGGAATGGGACTGTAACAAACCACCTTGCCCTGCACCAGTAAATGTGATCTCCTACAGGCTCATCAGCTATGGGTGGTGTGAAGTGGTGTAACCACAGGATGAACAAACCTTTGCCTGTTACTGGAAGATCTGCCAGGTTCAGCAGGGGGAAAGTTGGCTTTGACACCTCCTCAGTAAGGTTAGAAGGCAGCTAATAACTCCTTTCCTCAGTGGTGCAGAGCTGATAAAAACTAGAGCTTGCCCAGCCCTGTGAAAGCTGTGGCCTGATCTTCCTGGGCTCCTCAGCCTCCTGGCTGAGACAGGGAGGACAGATGTGCAGTTTGGTGGACAAACTGAAAAATAAGGCAGAAAGGGAAGGCATCTCCCCTTTAAGGGATGGCAAATGAGGAAGAAGAGATTTAGCCCCGAATTTTGCCTCTGTTCAACTGGCAATATGTTATCTCTAAGTAATCTCATCAAATAAAAACATCAAGTTAAGTTTAAAATGGCTGCTTCAAAAGAGTTGGGGTTTTGTAACCCTCAGACTTTTTATTACCAGAATTATTTGGGGATTTGAATAGCTTCATACATTTTTCTGTGAATTTACTATTTTCTGTAAAACCAAATGAATTACCCAGCTCTCTTATGGTCAGATGGGACCGGCAGTGTGGCAGCCAAGGGGTGAGAGGTGTCTCACAGAAATGAGCGGCTGGAAGCAGACAGGACTCGCCATGCCAATTCTCTCCAAGTGCTGTGAATGGCGCTGCAGGGTACTAGAAATTGCGCTGTCGTCTGAAGGATGTTTCATGCTGCTGCAGACTAGAAAAAAAGTCTTTTCTAGGAACTCAAGCCTGAATAACATAATGAATCCATATATTTCTTGGTTTTCCCCGTTATCTCCTTGTGCTACCTCACAGTACTATCCCCCACCCTTTAGGGTGGTTGCAGTTGTTCCGTGTGTGAGCAAGGGAGTGTTAGACACTTCCTTGTAAGGAGCGTACGCTGGCCTTACCTGCTGCTGCTTTGCCTTGCAGGAAACATGACTCGCACAGATTCTGCTGCTTATCTCATGAGGGAGGAAGAAAATATCTTCATCCAGCAGTGACGTAGGAGTGACCACTTGTAGGGCTTTTCAGTGGAGGGCAGGGCTTTTGCTGCTGCTTGTCATAACGTGCAAAGCCCTCCCATCAGAGATGGGATCCTCTTGTGCTAGGCATGCACAGATAGAAAGAGATTGTAATAAATCACAAAAATTGTGAAAATAGATAAGGGGAGAGCTGGGAAAAGCTGTAGAGCATCACTGACTGTCCCATGTCCTTTTGGTGGGCTAGTGGCACATGGGCCCAGCAAAGTCAGTTCAGTGTGCACAAAATGAGTTTCTCAAGAGAGTAAGTGTCCAGTGCTCCTTCAGCTCAAAATATCTGGTTTTGGCACATCATTGCAATAGTCTCACGTCCACTCACTGGATGCAGCCAGAGAAGACAGCTGAGCTCATCATTGCTGGGATGGGTTTTTCTCCGGTTAGTTTTCTGCCAGTTCAGTGAACTGAATTGGTTCATGGAAGCATCTTCAGTGCCAGAAACATCAGTATACAGAGTAACAGCGGAATCAAGACCAGCCCTTCTGACAGCCGTTAGATTAAGCCAGCCACTCTGGTTTACTCACTCCTGGTGCCTCTTCCCTTCACAGGTGGGTCCCTGGGATCCCTGAATTTCTGCAATTTGCAACAGTCCTCCCTGGTGAGTGAAGAAGTAGAGACCATGCTTTCCAGCGCAATCCATGCGGCACTGTTTGCCACTGCTGAAGCTGTCTCGATGAAAGCACACAACCAGGTGGTTAGCTCACACCTGGAGGGGGACTCCTGATGTGAAAGAGAGGAAAACAAGGAGTGTCTAGTGTGTGTTTATGAGGGCTGTTCACAGAAGCTGTCCCTGCAGTGAGAATTGATTAAGACTTAACTTACAGTCCTTCACGGGTTTATTGTGCATCATGGACAAGGAACGGGCTTCAGCCTGGATTTTTTAATCCAGTTTGTGCTCTCTCCATCCTGGGGTTGAGATTGCAGCACCTCCTCAGCACAGTACCTGGAGGCAGCTCTTAAACTGGTTGCCAGACTCCTGCAGGTTCTCACTACAGCCAGGGTTTCACCTCCTGCTCTTCAGGCTAACTGCATGAGGCGGATTGAAATTGCAGGGTTTCCTTGCACACGTTTTTTCTTTTTTATTTTCCTGACATTTCATCACATCTCCCTGCTTTCAGGCAGGCTGTTATAGCTGATACAGCATGAAACTTCGGAGGGGGAAGGCTTTGTAAAGTAGTTAAGGATTAGGAAGTGATGGGTAGATTGCCTGGGGAGCTTGTGTTGTCTGTCCCTGGAAGCTTTTAGGAAGAGGCTGGCTATATGCTTCAGCCATGCTACACAACAGTGGGGCCTGTTTTAAGATGGGATGTGAACTGCTTGTCTTTGCACCATTCCTTCACTTCTGCTTTGCAAACAGTGCTTGCTAAGATAATTGGCAATGACAAATGCTCATGGAATATTGCAAGTGTGTGAATAACCACCTAAGTAGTATTTGGAAATAGCTGTTCTTGGTACTGTGGGTTTGAGCTTCCAAACAAGAGCTCCAAATAAGTAAGCAAGAAGATGACACTTGTTCTCTTAGCTACAGGTACCCTTTGCTGAATGGGCGTGGGCAGCAAACCTGTGCAGAAGCTGTTAGTAATTCTCGCGGGCTCTGATGTGGTCACACTGAACCAGAGGCTTTGATTTGTATGTTACTTTCTAATATTTGGCTGGCTTTAGAAACACTCTTCATTTTTTCCTCTCTTGTTTTCTTTCATGAAGCCAACAGGTCTTGTTAGTTTGGGGTGTTTAGTGACTATAGAGGAATGCAGGCTTCTCAGAAGCACATGAGCTGTTTTGCTCTTCAGTAGTGTCCCTCCTCTGCATGTGGAGACCTGGGTGGAAAGAATCAGTCATGAGGCGAAGGAGAGCCACAGGCATGAAAGAAAGGCTCTGAAACAGGATATAGTGGCAGAAAGGCTGCATTTTCTGACGGGATCTGTGCATTGCATGAAATGAGATGATCCTGCCACCTTTTCTGCAGCAGATAATTGCATGTTTTGTGTGTGCTTTGCTTGTTCTTTGCGACCCAGAATGTGTTTCTCTTCCTAGCCCTTAGCTTTTTCTTTGCTCTGAGTCTTTTTATTTGTTCTTTCTTCTCTTCTACTCTTTGTGCATGAAGCACAGGCCAGAGTTACCTGCCACCCCTTTCATGACATCTCAGCACAACTGATGCTAGCCAGGCTTTGAAACAGAAGCAGCTGCAACGTGGGGCCTCCCCTGCAGATCTCCAGTCCTGTTTCCATTCCATCTCTGTGCACACATCCGGAGGAGCCAGTCTGCTCACAATGCCATGGCTGCAACTCTAGCCAGCCAGAAGTCATCTGCAATTTACCTCCTGTGACACTGAGTCACAGGAGAGAGGAAGGTCTTGATTCACTGTCTCATGGGAAATACTCTGGCTCCAGGCTTCCCTTAGCATTTCCTTACTTAGACACCAGTTCAGCAAAGCATTTCAATAGAGTTCGTTGAGCTGCTGTCTACAGCTCACTGCCCCACCTCCCAACATGACAGAAAATGTCCTTGTGGCACTGACGGTTGTTTCCTGAAGAAGTGTCAACTGTATGAAGTGGAGTTGGTTGCTTTTTTTATTCCCTATTCATGGTGAATACTAAAAATATTTGTTAAAAATCATGACTCTGGTGGCAGAATTCTTTTTTTCCACTTCAGTTTTTGCAAACTCTGTCACGTCAGTAGTGGGGAAGTATGCACGTATGATGGAGAGAAGGTTCTTTTTTTTCCCCGCTGCCAAAAGAAATGCAACATTTTAGAGAGAGAGGAAGGCTTCCCATTGCTTTAATCAGTAATTAAGAATTCAGAAAAAGTGTCTATCTTTTATTTTTTCTACTATTTTAGAGGAGATTTTCTGCTTGAGCCACCTTCTTGGAGATGCTGGCCAGCCCTGCCTTGACTTTGGTCCAAAAGTGTCTGATCTGTAGAACTGTCCTGGAAACATCACTAGAATAGCCTTTCCTGTGAGATTTATGCTTCCTGCTGGGCTGACAATGCAGCCGGATTCAGTGGGATTTCCTTTATGGTGAGGAGGACATGGTATGGCTGCATGGTAACTGAAGTCTCAGGCTTTTCCTGAGCAGAGAGGGAACCACGTTCTACTTACTTGAGGGTTTTACTAGTAGGTATTATTTTAAATCCTTCACAGGTGGAAGGCAGCCTTCTTATGAAAGAAATCTAGTGTTTGGAGTATTGTGCTGGGACCCCAGAGAACTATTTTGGGAAAACTAAGAATATAACATTGGCCATCTGGCCATGGCTGGGCAATATTGCTTCACTCCTTTATTTCTTCTTTAATCTGCTGTTGGCTCACTTATGGCAGGTAGTATAGCTGGAGGTACACTGATAGTGTCGCTCAGATATAGGGTGCTCTGATGGTGTTAGGGGCCTGTCTCAGACATACAGGGAGAGGACAGTTCAGGCAGTTTTGGTTTTTTTTTTGATTTCCACCCTTCCCAACCAAAAAGCTGGAGCCCTGTAGCTCCAGTTGGGCAGAACTGCGTTGGGACTCAAGAGAACCCATTCATTTTACACTGGTGCACCAACAGCCATTTGAAGGTAATGGTTCTGTGTCATTCAAGGTGATGTTGAATCCCTAAAGCCTCTTCCTAAATCCCTGGTGCCTCCTGTCTCTCTTCCTGAGATCCGCTGTGTTGCAGACTTTGCTTTTATGGAATCTGCCAGGCTAGAAGGTACAGCCTGCTGTTCAGATTACATTTACAGAGGGCTCATGCTAGACTCAAGCCCATATTATGTTTGTTCCTCTGTGATGCTTATATTTGTCTTGTACTTTGTCTGGGAATTTGGATTGTGTGTCTTGGCCAGGCTCTGTCATATATGTTTAATCCCAGCTTCTTTGCTGTCCTGCAGGGACTTGCTAGGGAACAGGAAGTAAATGGAGTGTCTTGTAGAGATGACTTGTAGGGAGAGCTGACTGCCAGCCAAAACCCCATCCAGCTACAAAAGCAGCTATTGCAGCCCAAAGAATTTGTAAGCAGAATTATTTTCTTAGCACCTCATCATGCTTCCTTCAGGAGCTTGGGCTGTCAGACAGGTTTTCTGTCCTGATAGGCTAGGAAACACGGGGTGCTTATTTAGATAAGTTGGTGAATATTGCTTGGTGATCCCATGGCTGAGGGGGCTGCATGCGGGTGAGGGGGGAGAAGAAGTCTCGAGGCCCAAAAAGGGGAACACTTAGGCCAAATCAGTACTGGAGGTTTAGAGTCAGGTTTCAGCCTTTTTCCTGTGCCTACTAATTCCAAGCCCCAACTAGAGCAGGTTTGCTAACTTTTGCAGCTGGATCTGGAAGGGGGGTGGGTGTGTGTGTGCATGCCTCAGGCACAGTAGAAAGCAGGAATTTTCCTAGGCTGTGATGCACAGTCTACCTGGAGGATGGACTTTGTCCTGGCTCCAGGGCTGGGAGTGGGGTGTCCCAGCTGTCCAAGCATTGATCCAGTCTGGAACCTCTTCTACCCTGAGAAATACCTGGAGTTAAAAAGAGAGAGTGTCATTTGGGAGAGACTAATTGGCACAAGAAAGGAGAGAGAACTGCTCCCTGTATCTGACATACAGGTCAGTTCTGTCATACATAAACTGTCAGTTCTCTTATGGAAAAAAATCCTCCAGATCTTGGCAACAAACAGAAGGAAAACAGATTTGTTTGATCTAACAACATAGTTAAATGTAGTGGGCTGGTTCCCCTTTGCTCTTCATTTCCCCACTGGCCCAGAGTGGGGAAAGTCCTAATCTCAACACTCAGACATGCCCTCTTTGCCAAGCCTCATCTTGCCAACGTGGCTTGTGTTGAGGCTGTGACCAGGAGAGCAAAGCCTGGTAGTTATTTTTCTAAGACTGTAGCAATCCTTTGCCCATGTCCAAGGGTCTGCTGCAGAGCTGCTGCTTCAGGGTGCTGCTACGGAACTGCAGGGGCCTTCTGGGCAGGTACTGGCCAGGGCTGTCTGCCCTGCCCTGCCCCGCCCTGCCCGAGGCGCTCATGCCCTCATGGAAGGAATGACTGAACCGTGCAGAAAGCAGCTCTGACACAGTTTACAGCCCAGCATGTTAAGATAGTGCCAATTGGTGCTGCTTGGCTGCACCGGCTGCTTCTTCCATCATGTCGTTACTGTGTGGGCTGACAGCCTGTTCGTGACGATGCTGTTACAAATATGGTTTCCCACTGTGATTGTGAATGGCATTGCTGTCCTGGAGACAGACTGTGGTACCACAGTTCACAGAGAGATCTGGGTTCTCCTTTTCTGCCTCTTTATGCCCTTGCAAGGCCCATGGGACTGTAACTTATATTTTCAAAATTTTCAATTTACAGTTTGGTCCCAGCTGGCTCTGTTGTGCCCTGCATCAACCTCCAGAAAGCCTGTGTCATGGGACAAGAGACCTTTCAGCTGGAGAAGTCAGTCACTGTTCAGGCTTGGCCCATGATCCCTTAGGTAAGGGCTAAACCTGCCTTTGTTTCTCAAACACAGGAGTAAGCAGCAAGTTCAGGGTCATGGATGGCAGCACAACCACGTAGTTGGCTGCTGGGGGTATGTGTCCTCATCTCTACCTGGGTATGTCTCCCCTTAAGGAATAGTTACAAAATTGTTTCTCTGCGACTTTGATGGCACTTACTGTCTTTTATTGCACTTCCTCATATTCATAACTTTGGTTGATGATGGCAGTAATTCAAGAACAATGTTAAGAGCAGTCAACTGCTACCAGCCTTGCTGGCTCGCTGCTTTAGGCCACCATTTCAGAAAGCTCTAGAAACAGGGTGCTGGAGGGATGTTGCTATTCCTGAGCTAAGGCTTTATTGCCATAAGCAAGCCTTAATTACAAAGCAAATGTTACTTCTAGACTTGATTGTCTGAATTCTGTGGCACCCTTACATAGGCAGTAAGATGCAGTATACTTTTCTTCCTGGCCAAAACTGTTGACTATCATTTGCTGTGTCAGCCTAAATGCAGGGGTGGATTTCGCTGGGTAAAGTGATGCCTGTGTATAGATGGAAAACAGATGAAAGCATAATGTGAGCCAGCGGCTAGAAATTAGATAAATGTAAGCTAGAAATAAGGTACATGGTTTTAACAGTGACTATTTAACTATTGGCACCAATTATGAAGGGATACAGTGGTTCTTCTGTCACTTGAAGCCTCTGAAGAAACCATATCTTGGTATCTCAGCCAGAAGAAATTTGGGACATCAGATGAAATTCAAGAACATTTTTATGCAGGAGACCAATATGAACATTCCTGCTGCCCTCTTAAAATCTAGAAATCTAAACCCAGTCATTTTAAAGGCATTCATTACTCTTCAGAATAAATATTGCTATTCTGCAACAATCCCTCTTTCCCTATCCTTAGTATTTTTTCCTAACATGTTACTCTGAACTGGTGGATGGCCATCAAAACTGGTTGTAAGCTGTGTTCATTAAATGCCTTGGTATGTCTGTATAATGTGGAGTGGTAGTTTATACCTAGATGTGAAACAGAGGTTAGTCTAGAAGCGGCTTCATGCTGCGCTCATGGTTTGCTGAGTGTTTCTTTGGTGTCACTATGGTCAGAAGCTTCTCCTTCCACTCCTGTTCATTTTCTGCTTTCTTGTTTGCTCTTTTTTGTTTTTTTTTAATAAAGCTCCCAACGCCTTCATATGTCAGAATATGATTTCCTTCCAGCTGCAAAGGCTCTCATGTTGAGAGCCTTCTCACTGAATTTCAGCTTTGGCTATTGTCTTAGGGCTACGTGAAGTTGTGTCTCCAGTCTGGGAATGTAAAAGCTGGGGATAGGCTGGCTGTTGCTGAAAGAGGCACCCATTGGGAGCTGCTTTACCAGGTGAGAGAGAATGGTCATGGCCAGAGATTAACTAGGACCTCAGCCAAGGTCCTGGGCGGTGGTAACCTCACTGCACTCGCTGCCTAGGCCAGGGATAACTGTGCGAGGGGTGCTGATGTTTCTGAAGGAGGTAGGACAGAGAGTGATCTAGCGACTCAAAGGTCCAAACTTTCTTGATTTGACCTGAGATTTGGGAAATTAGTGGTTTTGAATCCTTGTGATCCTTGATTGGCTTTAGGCTATGAAAGGAAGTCTGGGCCTCCTGAAATGCCCTGCGCCACACACACAGACTTACTGTGAAGGACTGTATTAAAACTGGTTTCCTAATTGAGTTTTTGTTTGCTGGATACTTACTAAGTGTGAGAAACCTTCAAAATTACTCTAAATGCTCATTTGTAGTTTTTTAAAATTTGATTTTACGTGTCTCTAATCCTATTACCTATTTTGGGCTTAGTAAATAAAACAACCTCCAACTATTTCCTTTGACTCGCTGAACTTAAGGGCGATGTCAGTGTTGTAATCTAATATCAAAGCATCACAGCACTATGGATGTGTTGATCCTCTCAACAACAGTGAACTGCTGCAGGCTAACCAGGGGGTGATAAAATAGGTCTCCACTTAACCGCATGCATCTGTGTAGAAGTATCTTCCTTTATGTGACACTAGCCAGGAAACCTCTCTGGCCTGCCCTGAAGGGGTGGGGTCCCTGAAGTCTGTGGATTGCAGGGGAGGTTATGATGGATGCTTCTGTTAAACTATATTCTGTAAACACAACATCTTCTTTTCCACCCAGTCATTGCCCTGCCATCTCCTCCCTGCTCTCCCAAATATCTTCTGCGTAAAAGAAAGTCACAACTGCAAGGTGAAACTTTCGAATTCCTAGGTGCTGCTTATGCATGCTGTTGAGTTGACCAAATGGTATTTGAAAAGTGCTAAGGATCTCTGAGATCAACACAACAGATCATGAGATCAGCTAGACCTACGACATCCTCACAGAGAAATGGAGAAATGTTGGAGGTCAAAGGTTTGAGTAAGAGGATGAGGAAGTTACAGCCCCATATCTGAGTCATGATCGTTCGTTTTTCTCTGAAGGGGATCTTTGTGCTTTTAGAATAGCATTAGTTTTGCTTTCTCAAAGGGAGGAAAAGTGATTGTAAAAGAGGAACGTTTGTCTGTGTTTTCTCTCTCTCCTTTCTGTAAAAGCCTTGTGAAAGCACAAGTCAAATTCACTTCTGGAGAAGCCCTGGAGAAACAGGGCTAAGTCAGAGGGGAGGGATATGGTGCTTTCCCACCCCAACAGTGAATTCTGGCCTGATACTGGCAAGGGACCTCTAGCTTACATCCTGCTGTGGGTGACCTGAGTCCAGACTTGGAAGCTTCCATGAAGCAGTCTGGGATACTTCAGCCTGGAAAAAGGATGATTTGGGGGGGAATGTGACAGAGACCTACAAAATCTGGAGTTTCATGAAAAGACTGGATAGGGACTTGACTGTTCCTACCTTTTCTCATGCAAGATCTGGAGGGCAACAAATGTGGACAGTGGGATCAGATTTCAAAGAAATGAAGGGAGGTGGTGTTGGATGTATGAGGTAATAGACCTGGAGAACTTCTTGTCAAAGGGTGTTGTGGGTGCAAGGTGTATACTTGAGTTCAAAGGAAGACAATAGTGTTTGAAAACAAGATTTGTTGCGGATTACTAAAGAGACAAACCATCTAAGGCCAAAAAAAGTCTCTTCAGCTGAAAATAATTGAAGGCTAAGTAAATAATTTGGATCTGGGGAGGGAAGTACCATATATTTTTGGCCTGTTCTTCCTCTTTCCTAGGTGTCAACTCATAGTTTTTGTTGGAGACAGTAGTGGGCTAGGTGGACCCTTGGTGTGGACTCATACGGCTGATGCAGAAGTTCTGAGGCAGTTAAGCCTGGAGACAATATTGTTAATTTTTTTAGTCCCCCAAAAGAAGCATCAGCACAACTAAAGCATTCTAGAACATCCCAAGGATGGCTGCTCTCCTTAGAAATGGTTTCCAGGCTATTTCTAAATTGTCTGCAGTCTTAATGCCCTCCCTGACTACACAAGCAGTAAATGAGAAGGAATCAGCTTGCACAGGGAAGTATCCCCTGAGGTATGAGGACTTCTGAGGAGAAGTAAGGCTGCCACGCCTAAGAGGCAACAGAAGACAAAATGGGGGGTCTAGGTGAAGGCTCTACAGTGGGACTTTGGAAACATAACGTTTGGCAAGTTGTATTTTCTTGAAAAGTTTCACCTGGCTACAAACTGATAGGTGGCTGGGAGAGCTGGGCAAGAATCCACATAAGCTGGACTGGGTGAGGGTAGGAACTGGTGGTGAAAAAGAAGCTCTAAGCTGAAAGGTGTGGGTATATCTCATTGCTCCACTTGCTTTTGAGCACAACCAACCCAAAGGAGCTATGCTGGCTGTTGGTTTTCTCAGAATGGGAAGCCAGGCTCTTCCTTTCCAGATATAGGTATCGGCAGGTCCGACAACTTCTCGGAGGGGTTTTTGAGGGACTGCCTGGTGTCATGTCTACATAGACCTTGTGTCAGGGAAATGCGTATTCCCAGAACTGTTTTTCTGAAAGCAAAACGGCAGGACTTTATTTTTCACTTCTTTTAAAAGACTAACTTCATAAATTTTGTACCTGGCAGAACCTGCCTCTCCCTGTGTGATGGCTAGAGTATGCTTTTGCAGCCAGTTCTGCCTACACAGGGAATCAGGGAGCAGGTGACTTCAACTTAACCTTCCCTCTGAGCTTGAAGAACAAGCCAAGGCAATACAAAAGGGACCTTCTAAGAGACTTGTGCAGCTGCACAGCCCTTATACTGGCCTCATGATCTGTTTATCTTTTGCCTTCAAGGAAGTGTCAGAGTTAGGAGAAGCTCCCCCACATGGGATGGCTTAAAAGACTATCCTCTGCTGGGAAGTGCACATGCGTCTTTCTTTATAAGCCATTTGATATATTTTTCTTCTCTTTCTCTCTCTTCCTCTCTTCCCCTGGCAGCAGGATCTCTGGCTGTTGCATGCTTTTCATTAAACCTTTCTGATTGTAAGCTTGTATGTTCTGACACAGGGTCAAAGAGTACCATGGCAGGGATAAAACTCAGCAACAGAATGGAAAGATTTTTCTGGTTTTGATTACTGGACATCTCCAGTTATTGTGGTGTCCTTGGCTGGGGTCTGAAGACTGAGTTAAATGTCACCTGGAAAGGAGCATTCCATGATGCTCCTGAAACACTGAATTTCTCCTCCTGAAATATGAGGGGGGTTGTGTGTGTGTGTGTGTGTGAGGAATTGTCTTGGCCAATTTCCAGCCTCTCTAATGCTACTGTCACTCTTATCCCACATGTTCTGCTTTTGCAGTATCCATTGGAGGAGGTTATTTAACTTCTCTTGCTGATATGAACAACTGCCACTGTTGTGTTTTTGGGTTTAGGTTGTTTCTCTAATGAAAGCCCCACGCTTAGTGACGAACTCAACCAATTGCTTACTCAGCTTTGCAGCTCTGTTATCTGAAGGTATAATCACTTCCTGCATCTTTGTTTCTCTTCGCCTCAGTGCTGCTGCACTGATGGTCTGGGAGGTACCGTGCTGCTCCTGCAGCTGCTTTTCTCTGCCCCAAGGCACATCAGCATGTGGGGAGGAAAAGCAGTTCCTGGTTATTGCTGCATCTTCTTTCGATGCCTTAGACACAGGCTGCTGTGTAACACGGAATATCACCCCTTTTATTTCTGAGGGGAGAGGATAAGGAGTCTTTATGTCTATTGTGAAGACTGGAGTTCACACCTGAGGGGGATAGTGGCAAAATCCATCTGTAACCTCTAGGCAAGTGCAGAGAGACAGAGGAGATGTAAGTCAGATCCCCAGTTACCTGGTATGAGGATTTGTACTTAGATGGCATGGGATCTGCGGGCATCTGTCTTGGTGGCTGGCTGTGCTACTAGCCAAGGCTGCACAGATGAAGTGTTAGGGCTAGGACTTAATTGCCCTGACAAGCCTGCCATGGGGCCTCCACCCACTCCCCTGCCCGTGGGCTCAGGGGCTCCATTTAAGCTCAGTTCATGACTGTCAATTTCTCCCTGAGCTACGGTGTAGGTGTACCTGTCTCCCACTCCATGCAGCCATGCCTGTGCCTGGCCATGGACCTCAGACTGGGACCCTGACCCATGGACTGACTTCCCAGTTTGACGTTGGACCTGCTTGATAACCACTGGACTGTGTCTGACCCCGGATACTGTCACTGGAGCTGACTCTGACCTGCAGTTTGAGTTCTCTGCTTGACCTGCCTTATTGTTGTCCCAAAACCTTGGGTCTGTTACCTGATGTGTGTCGCCCAATTTACACACAGAGTCGACGTATTTTCTTTCATTACATACATGTGCAGATATGGGTGCATGGCACAAACCAGCACACCGTTGGTACAAACTGACATTTATACACAAAATTTAATCAGCTAATACATATTCATTGTTATTCTGTTAAATGATTGGTTAAAATTCTTCGCCTATCATGTAAATAACTAAGCATGCCTGGTACGATTTTTTGAGACCTTCACTTCCTTAACCTTTTGGGTCAGTGGGTTTCTTGAGTGGGTGGTCCTCGAGTCGGTGGTCGTGATCTCCTCCTGCCAGAACTACCTTTCCCCTGGTTTCACTTAAATTTGGCAACACTAAGCAGTCCTTCACGGACCTTTAACAAAGCAGACTATCATTCAGTTTGGGGTTTTGTTCTTAGACAGCAATATCCTAGTTTACAATGGCAAAGTATTGTTAGGGTCAAATTAACTATGTTAATTTTTATCGATATCAATTCCCCCCTTTAAGACTTATCGAAATTCTAATTTTCAACAAGTCTGACCTCCATTTTGCACCACCAATACATATGTTCGAGAGAGTTGTCTAGTAATAAGGGGTTTTAAACATCCAAACATGATACAGACAATAATCATAATAATAAAAAACTAATCAAGTTTTGCAATAGACTTGTAACTATCCTGTCAGTGAGAATCCTAAGCCATGTAAAATTTTATTAAGCCGCCCAGTTTCCATTCCTTATTTCAAGTCACGGCTTGATTTAGCTACTTGTTGAATAACATCAAGTTGTTTATCTAAGTTGGCAGTCACATTTGTGATATGGATACAACATTTGTCATCCTTTAGTTTTAGATATCCACAGACACCATGTTCACGTAAAAGCAACAGATCTAAAGCTCGACGATTTTCGAGTGTCATTCTTGAGGTAGTTTGTAATTGTACATTTAAATTGTGTAGGCCAATTTTCGTAGAGTTTTCTAATGCCTCCATTTGTCCAGTCAAGTTGTGTAGCCATACACTATTTCTAAAAGAAGTTACCTGAGGACTAAATATAGATTCTAATATGCACTCTACTGTTGTTCCAGCTGATGGATGTTGCCATGGATCTACATTAGATTTTTTAATTTTTCCCCATAATTCAGAGGTTAGGGATCGTTTTCTCCACAAAGGGCACAAAGTTAGCATTCCCAGTGTCCCCTGTTTTCTGGGTCCTTTTAGAGCCAATTGTGTTGACCAAGATCCATCACTAGCTACCCAGACAGTATGTTCAATGATTTCACATTCACAATTAATTACTTTATCCTTGATCATTGTTCCTGTCCAGGTATCCTTTAAGAGTGTTGAATAATTTTGACATAAACATCCTAATCTTAAAGCTCAAAACTCTGGCCAATGGTCCTGTTCTCTGATAGTCCAAAATATTAGCCAGAAAATTAAAGACTTTAATGCAGTTCCAGTTGTAAGCTTTAGGGATTTCTATTCTATTTTCTGTTAAATTCAAAGGTAGAATTAACTTCCTTATCTTTTCTTTTGATTGGTCTCCTGTGCAGTCAATACACCAGGGAATGGACTGCATATGATGCCATTCTCCTTCTTCAGCAGTTTTCCAAACAGAGGGAAACTGCATTCCCCAGGGGAATGGGTCACAGGGTTCAGCTTCTTTGATCATTCCTGGCTGATGTGTTTCACTGATATGCCAACACAAATTTATTGATTTGTTACCCCAAATTTTCCATTTTCCTTATCCAAATATTTTCTCTTTAAATTAAACCACAATACTCCTGTCTCATTAGCTGACATGGTGTCAAAAATTTGATTTAAATCAACAGTCAAAATTCCCCAGTCTAAAGGGGAAGCAGCAGATCTTGGTAATGGCAAACAGGCGGTAATCTGACTAACATTGTGAATTCTCCCAAAAGACTGGATGAGTTGCAAAACCAAATTGCCATAGCAAATGTTCACACAGTGATAGATCGGTAATACTAATATTATCTTCAATTTTATCATGTTTGGATTTTCCCTTCCAAAACCTGATATGAATTTTCTCAGCAATTGGTGAAACTAAACACAGTGCTATCATTATTATAATAAATTCAACATAAAAATTTTCAATGTTCTAACTATAATTCACAAACTTGTAACTCAAAAATAGCAGCAATTGGCCGAATATAAAAGGAATCATTAACTCTTCTTTGAGATCTTTAATTTAAACTCTCCTGTAGACTCCAAGGTCCACTGTTTCTGCTCTGGGAGTGGTGCCTTCTTAATAACTCATGTATAATGAATCCAAGAATCCAGTCCTTCTACTTCAACTGCGGTGTAAGTTCTTAACAACACAGTGTATGGTCCTTTCCACTTTTCCTTTAATGGTTTGTCCTTCCAAGTCCATATGTAGTCCAAGTCCAGACTAGGTTTCTGGGCTGAAAGGGGTGAACAGGAGTATCCAATGGTAACAATGTCCTCTGGTTTAGATATCTGTTGAGCTCCAGGTTTCAATTAATTCTTAACTGGAGTTTTATTCTTTGCTTGTCCTGGTTTTCCCAATGCCCATACCAATGGTATTACTGCATTCAATATTTCTTCAGGAATATCTGTATCTTCATTGTTCTCACATTGAGTCAGCAAACACATCTGTGCCTTCCAAGCATTTTTTGGGAGAATATGTAACTGTATGGAATTTTCAGAGAAAGTTATTAGCGCATTCAATTTACATAATAAATCTCACCCCAACAGTGGCAGGGTAAGCTCCAGCATATAGAGAAAGGAATGAGTTACCACAGTATTTCCAATTGTGCACTCCATTGGTTGCAAAAATGATTTTGAAGTCCTTTTCCCTGTGGCACCAATTACACTAATTTTGATTTTATTTAATGGTCCATTACAGTCTGTAAGTATGGTAGGTGTTGTCCCACTATCTATTAAAAAACATATTGTTTCATTTCCCAGCTTGACCAGAACAGGAGGATTGGCTGGGGACACTTTAACAGATTCCTCTGGTCCCCTTCATGCCAACCCAATCTCAGTCATGCCCCCAATGGGTCCCCTGTCCCTCTTCCTGGCTACTTGAAAGGCGTGGACGTTCCTTTCTCCAACAGCCCTCTTGCTTACAATATGCACACTGATTAGGTCCTAAAGGGGTATCGCACTGATTCCCCCTCAAATTTCCAGGGCCACCTCCTTGGTCCCTAAATCCACTTGGTGAATTTCCTCTGCCTCTTCCTTTACCTCTCCCTTGTCTTTCCACTAAAGCGGCTAACAAGGAAGCCTGTAGCTTTGGGTTTCTTTGTTTTTCTTTTTCTTCTGCTTCTTCCCGATTATTATAAACTTTATGTGCAATTGACATCAACTGTCAAATTTGTCATTCCATCTGCACCATGCACTTTTTGCAATTTCCGCCTAATGTCTGATGCCAACTGACCAATAAACAACATATTAAACAATTTCATATTACTAGCACTATCCAGATCCAAATTTGTCCATTTTCGAGCTACTTTGTACGTTCTTTCATAAAAGGCAGATGGGGTCTCTTTGTCTCCTTGTCTTATTTTATATAGCTTAGTTAAATTCTTGGGGTTTTCTACCCCACTTTGCATTCTGTACAAAATTAGTTTCTAGTATTCCTTTACTCTCATTAATCCATCATCTGTATTAGGGTCCCACCCTGGATCTTCCTTTGGGAGATATGTGTCAGCATTAGGTACTTCTCCATGCTGTTGGAATGGTCCTTCTCTGCCCTTTTCTAAGACTGTCCTCCGTTCCTCATGGGTGAATAAGTACTCTAAAAGAGCTTGTGTATCTCCCCAATTAGGGTTATGAGTTATCATTACAGTCTTTACAGTGCTATACTTCTCCTCTGGGTTATTCCGATAACACCTGGCTGCATGTTTCCAATTTAATAAATCCTAGGTAGTAAATGAAATATGTACATACACAAGGCTTCCCTCTGGGCCCACTGCTTGTCTTAAAGGGGCTTGAACACTAGAATTCTGACCCCTCGTTCTCCCAGCTACTGGACTAACAATATCTTCCTCCTCTGAGCTTTCAGATTCATTAGCTTTAGAAGGTGCAAGCAGCAATTGAGCATCTTCCTCACTTTCTTCCAAACCATTTTTCGTAATTTTACAACCTGTACAAGAGTCACTATTTTTCTTTTTAACCAGATATATTCCATTTTAATGTTTAGAATCCACCAAATCACACTTTTTTCTAACCTCCCAGTCATTTCTTGGGTGAAAACCAAATCTACACATGGAAGTTCATCCCATTTTTCTGTCCTTCAACAAAGTCACATCAACTGCAAAATGGTATTATATTTTAAAGACTCATTTTCAGGCCACTTCTCACCATCTTCCAAATGATATTATGGCCACCATTGGTTACAATATCTTTTCAGTTTATCTTTTGTCATGGGATCCCCACCAAATTTATTTCCAATGTTTTAGGATGCATCCTAGAGGAGAACAAAGGGATGTCTCCTGAGAAGCAGTAGCACCCATTTCGGTACCAAAAAAGAATTTTCTAACCCAGCTTTTCATACGCTAACCAAATGAGGAACACTTCTCTTTGTACCAACATGTAGAAACAAAATTATGCTAGCTCAAAATGAAACAAATGTCACTAAATGGTACCTGATTCCCTGAGAGATCTTGCCCCTACCCTCCTTTTCTCATATTAAAAGAAAATACCTCTTTTCAGTAGCATTGCACTGTTGTGTTGCTTACCGCCTGACTGCAGGAGAGGAGCCGATGGAGCCCCCGACCAACAGGTCGGTGCATGCTGGAGACCACTCGGGTCTCTTCTCCCTCAGCACGGTCCCATCTGGCTCGCCAAAAACTGTTGTCCCAAAAACTTGGGTCCATTACTCGGTGTGCATTGCCCAATTTACACACAGTCGAGGTATTTTCTTTTATTATGTTAAATGCGCAGATACGATACAAGTGCATGGCACAAACCAGCACATCATCGATACGAGCTGACAGTTATTTATACACAAAATTTAATCAGCTAATACATATTCATTGTTATTCTATTAAATGATTGGTTAAAATTCTTCGCCTATCATGTAAATAACTAAGCATGCCTGGTACGATTTTTTGAGACCTTCATTTCCTTAACCTTTTGGGTCAGTGGGTTTCTTGAGTGGGTGGTCCTCGAGTCGGTGGTCGTGATCTCCCCCTGCCAGAACTACCTTTCCCCTGGTTTCACTTAAATTTGGCAACACTAAGCAGTCCTTCACGGACCTTTAACAAAGCAGACTATCATTCAGTTTGGGGTTTTGTTCTTAGACAGCAATATCCTAGTTTACAATGGCAAAGTATTGTTAGGGTCAAATGAACTAAGTTAAACTTTATCAATATTATTATCACTGTGAATGATCTGGACTCTTGGTTGACCCTGGCTGGCATCCCCAGGCTTGGCTGCTGATCTCGCTTACGTCCTGTAGGACGGGGCCCTGGCTGGTGAACCCTGCCCAGCTGGCTGAGTTATCCTCCTCGACTCCTCGTCCCATAGGGAACTGCCGGCCGTTGCTGCTCCCTGACCCTTGAGAGGTCTCTACAGAGGAGTGATTCTTTGGAAAGACTCATTGTCCTGGTTTCGGCTGGGATAGAGTTAATTGTCTTCCTAGTAGCTGGTACAGTGCTGTGTTTTCAGTTCAGTAT
>JAVKLA010000036.1:7188646-7241448 GCA_034782735.1 Sagittarius serpentarius | reverse complement strand
CATCCCACTGGGTGGGGGGGGAGCGAGTGAGCGGCTGCGTGGTGCTGTGTTGCTGGCTGGGGTTAAACCACGACACTCATCTTGGTGTGAAACACTTCCTCAACTAGTAGCACAGCAAAACAAGAGCATGTGGCTTTGGGGATATCCTGTCTGCCCACTGGGGAAGGTGACACCATGCATCAAAGCTGTGCCTTCCTTAAATCTCCAGTGTGGTAAATAGGTTCTCACCAGCTCATTAATTGCAAAATTAATTAGCATTCCAGCCATGGGATGTGATGTAATTCTTAACCCAGCAGGCTGGCCAGGCAAGAGCTTCTCTCCAGGCTCAGGAAAGGATGTTTGGGGGTTTGGGAGTTTGTTTCTTATTTGCTTTTTAAGCTGCTAATACTTCTAGTGTTTTCTGCTGGGATCAGCAATCTGCCCTGTACTGTGGGGCTTGCAACCTCCCAGGACAAGAAGAGAAATGACTCTTTTGCAGAATCCTTGCTAAACAGGTTCCCTAAAAACTATGAGGAACTTGTGATTGCCCGATCCTTGGAAGCAAAGATCATAACAGATGCATTTACAGAGAAGAAACAATAACAATCAACAATAGACAGGAGGAAATGGCTCCTCCGAGAATAAGAACCAGACTAAGGGAAGAAAAATGCGTGGGTTAGACAAGTAAGTTTTACAAGAAGAGAGGAGAAAGCAGGGGTGGTAAAGGAGGGACTGGGGTGGGGAGCAGCCCCTGGGGAGGGGGTGTGCCATGTCAAGAGGCCACCTGTGAAGCAAAGCCTCCTCACTGATAAGACCGCAGTGTAAATTGAATTGCTGCAGCATTGTTCCATGGGAGACCAGGCCTAGCTAAGCAAAAGGTTGCATTTTGCCCTAGGGCAGCTGTCTCAAGGGAGGGAGCAGCGGTTTCCTTGTGAGAAGTACTGCCAAGTCACCCCACTTGCTTGGTGTTCCTTCCTGATGGCAGCTGTGCGTCTCCTCCCGAGGGGCAGGTAAATACACAGAGGCAAGCGTGTGGCAGCTTCTGCTGCCTGTTGTTGTCTCAAGGGGATGGAGACAGCTGTACAGCGGGGACTATCCCTCCCAAAGAGGTCTGCATGGGGCTTGCAGTGTAAGAAATCTGTTCTCAACTGTGATGTGTACTCTTAATTCAGCACTGTTTTGTTCTAAATCCCTCCTGCTCCCCTCTCTTTCCTTGCTAAGCTTGTCTCAAGCTGATGGCGAATACAACATTTTTCCCCTTTTCTGTGAGGCTCCTATCTTCGCCTATGATTGCAGATATTGGATAAGCTCTTTCTAACCTTCAGAGATTTACAGCAAAATCCTCCCACATGCGCTATGCACCTCAGAAGGCAGAATATAAGGGGGGTTCTGGGGATGGCTCGGGGATATCCATAACCTTTTGGAGATCCTAATTGGTCACTGAAGGGTAAGGTGGGTTGTGTTGTCACTGGGAGCCTGTGCTCTCTCGTTTCTTCCCAAATGGAGGGATTTGGGTGACCCGGCAGCCCCTGTTGTGTTTGTGTGCTGTAGCCCCAGAGGAGCTTTATTGGATATATTACATGCAGCTCACAAGACACAGGTCCTTGTCAAAGTAATAATTCACACCATGTTCCTCTGAAGCTTTTCTGACTGCTGCAGAGACAAATCTAGGCTAAAGAATCTTATTGTTGCAGAAAACAGAGACAATTGTGGTTTTCCCACACGAAGTCACAGAAGAGTGCTGTTGTAATTTTTGAGATTTGGGACTGGATTAAACTGGAAGTCTGGAACTGGGAGCATGTGAACAACTTGAATCAAAGCTGAAGAAAATTTTCCTGTGATCCCTTGTGAAACATAATTCACTTACCCAGATAATGGGTGTTGCGTGACTCTTTAATTATTGTAAAACCAGAATGTGTTCCTGCTCCTAAAATTAGTTTGCTTTTTTCTTGCACTTCGTCAAGCAATTTCTTCCTTTGGAGATCTTAAATCTTGTCTATATTATTACTGTCACTATTCTGCCCAAGTAAAATGTGAAGTAACACAACCCTGATATGATGATCAATAAGATCTTAAAATTATCCCTAGCTTATCAGAGTTTGGGCTTCCAACGTGGGGACTGCATTGGAGCTGACCTGGTGTTAGGGAAGTATTTCTAGCTGTTCAAGTACTGCAGAGATCCTCTGTTAAGGCTTGTTTCTACAGCCTAGACTGTCCACAGTGTCATCACAGAGGGAAAAGATGGTGTTCTTAGTATGTATTTATTAACTTGCATGTGTACTACCAGGTCAAGGTGGATCCTAAGCTCCCTGTCACCTCTAAACTGAGGTGCTAACATGTATACAGAGCTCTTGCTTGTACAAGATGTTACCTGTTACCTGCTAACTGAAATCAAGAACATGCATATCTTTTCAGATAGTTAACAACCACTCAGATGTGATGTTCTCCTTTGCTAGGCTGTCCTGAACCACTATAACAGGTGTTGACATTTTGAGGAAGCTCTGCTCTGAAGTGGATGTTGCTCTAGGTGAACCCATTTCTCCCTGTTCCCCTTTACCGTATGGGTGGGGATGTGGTTCCGTCTGAAAATTATGAATCAGCTAAAGATACACAGTGCTTCCTGGGGTAGAGCTGACTGTAGTAACAATCTCTTGGTTCCATTCACATTTTTTATTCTATTTTGAGGCAAATCTAGATTACCACCCAGGAGTGGCATATACTGTCATGACTCAAAAATGTCCTTAGGGTACATTTTCTTATGTAATGCTGATTAGCCAAATTTAACTGCACACCAGTTTGCAGATCTTTCCATCCAAGATTGAGATGATTTGCTTTCAGATTGACCAAAGAGAGTATCAGCTCCTGAACTCTTCTATGCTGGGATCTCATAAGGAGCCAGATAGTGCCACTACCTCCAGAGAAGAGCTAGATTTTACATGTGTTGATCTAGAGTAATGGTAACCTCAAGCTGCTCATCACCTGCAAGAGCTAGGAGGGATTTTCCCGCACAATCCTACCTCTCACCTCACTGAAGATCTGTGGGATGAGAATGCTTTCCCTCAACCACTCATTCTGGCTTGTGTAAAAGGCAGGATTCAGATGTGAAAAGGTTTTATGGCAAATCTTATATATTCATTCTCAGTGGGTCTGATGTTGAAGGTCTGCTACTTTCCTTGACCAATGGTGTTTACCCTTCAGATTATCCACCCATTTGATAAATTAAGGGTAGCTACGTGTTCAACTAATTGTTTCTTCAATATACTTCTTATGGTGGATGCTTTCTTCCATGCATCATGGATACATAATAATAACATGTTCATTGGGAGGAGAGCTGGGAATTAGCAGCTCTGTGGTGGCATTAAGCAGTTATTTTCTTCCTTATTTGATTCTGCATGATGCTATTAACCCTGATACATGTTCTTTTCCTGGGATAAACTATAATCAGAACATGAGGAGTAGGAACCTTCTCTTCTGCTGATTCTGTGTGAGCCTCAGCAAACTCCTCTGTCTCCTTTCTTGTAGTTGTGAAATAGGCAATTAGTAGAAGTAACTTGCTTCTTGAGTCAGCGGGCATGGCTTGACCTGGAGATTTCCCTGTCCTGAACTTCAGACAGCAATCCTTAGCTACAAGCCTGGATCTGTTAGCGAAAAAAGTAACAAAATGAGCTGCAGAAAGTTATGTGTAGCTATCCTTTGTAGCTCTTTCTTTTTGAAAAAAATTGTCATCACTGAGTAAGGGTTGCTCTGAATTGAGGGATTTGCTTTGAGATGTTGACTATATTTCTGAATACTGTGAGATGTTGGAGATTTAAGAGAAAGGTGAATAAGGAAAAGCAATTTTACACCGCTAGGAAGCTTGACCACAAAAAATATAGCAGATATTGCAAAATGCTGTAGCTGAGAAGTGACAATCAGGCTTTTCCAAGACTGCTCCAGGTAAGTTTGCTCTCTAGCTGGAAGATGTAACTGGAGGAATGATTCCAGTCTCTTAACTGAATGAACAGAGCCTTTCTTCCAACGTTGCTGACACTAGTGCTTTGCTGTTCCCCTTCCCCTGTTCAGTGCTAAAGCACGGGGCTGGTGGCCGGTTCTCTTTGCTGTCTGACAGAAGGTAAATTCTGCCAGTACTGCAGAGTGAAATACAGAAGTTAGCTCAGCATGCTCCTGGTTGCTTTACAGGATCCTTGTGTTGCATAGGAGTGATCAGCACTCACACGGTGCATCTGGCTGCGGCCCAGAATATGTAAGGGTGCTGGCTCCCTCCGAACATTGGGAGGAATAGGCTGTGAGACAAATACCTTGGATTATGGAAAAAATTAATCAGGAATAACATTAAGATTGATAATAGGAATGAAACTTTAGTCTTCATCACAATGAGATACGAACTCTGGGTTGAAAATCTGCTGCTTCACAGAAACAGAATGGCTGGTTGATCTCTGTTCTTATCTGTGAGATAGGTTGTCGGCTTTTCCACTGACCTTCTCGTGGCTTCTTCAGACAGCTGGATCAGCTTGTCTTCTGCTGAAGTGACCTAGTATTTATCAGCTCATTATCAAAGGATTTACTAAAAGCTTATGCCAGAGGCCAAAGGGTCAATAGCCAGAAACATCTGCACTTCTTCTATTATCCCTAGGAGGTGAATTGTATGTGGCATTTGGCCCTTGAAGTAACCTGAGCATGTGAGAGGCAAGCGCATCTCATCTGTGAACTTAAGACACAAGTGAAGAGTGTAAATGGCTGTCTGCCATCGTTTGGTTGATCCTGAGTAGTAAGTTAAGCGTTCGCTTGCTCACAGCTCCCATTTCTTCTGCTATCCAACCCCTCTAGTGAACATAAAGCTTGCAGTGGTATTGAGGTGGGAGGAGCAGGTAGCTGAGAGGCAGTGAGAAGAACCTGTGTACTGTGGCCTGTGTACTCAACTTTCTTACCTCATCATCAAGAAATACTTGAGAAAAAACTCAATGGCTCAGCCTTTCAAGATGATTTCTGAAGCTCTTGCTTAGTTATACATAAAGGACCCATGGGGTGAATACATTCAGAAACAGTCCTGACAAAATGGAAGGCTGAGGCCTGTCAAATATGCAGCATATGCAACAACTGAACAGCCCAGGTGATTGCTGGAGAGAAGGAGCTGTGACTTGTTATCTAAAAGAAGGCAAATACTGGCTAAGGACTGCTGCTTTGAGATGTTCATCTTCAACCAGAGCCAAACATGTGATCAGAAAATGATATTTGTTTCTGTCTTCCTCATCAGTCATTTAATGAAAAATAATTACAAAGGATTGATCCTCTTGAATGTTTTGAACTTATCAACCCAAAGCCAAAACCCATCAGGCACACTGCTGCTGCTTTTCTCTTGTAAAAATGTCACATCTGAGCAGATAGTCCTTCAGAGTTGAGTGCTGGCAGAAATAGTCACTCACATCCCAACCAGGGTCTCCTCCTTGTGTGGGATGGTCTCATTAATGTTAAGAAGCTTCTGTATTTTTGGACACTGGGAGGCTGAGCAAAATCTTCAGTTGATACCTCAAGATGTACTGATTGGTAAGAAATGGTGAAAAAAAGGGATGACATATTACGAATTTGACAATCCTGTTGGTGTAAAAAATGGCATTTTTCAAACCTTTGAATTTTGCAAAAAAGAACTTGAATCTGCAAAATTCCATATTTTTCCTGAGAAAGCTGATCTTTTATAAAATAGAAACCGTTTCATAGTAAATCATTTCTCCCGTTCCTTCTGGGTGGGGAGGAAATACAGTATCCTGTGATGCTGAACAAGATGTGCTAATAGAGCTATTAATCCTTTATTTCCCTCTGTCCCACAAGAAATTTATACCTGTTGAAGGGCTGAGTAGACTATTGAAATGCTCCCTTTTGGCATTGTGTAAGTCCACAGGAGCTATTGAAATGGAAATCAGGTTCCTAAACCATCACCCACAGGAGGAAGAGAGAGATCTTGATTGTTTTTCTAAACAAGGAGAGAGAAATGGGCTGAAGTTTTGGTGGAGGGGAAAATGGGCAAAATGTCTTGAGGATTCCACTTGGTGCTTTTGGTCATGGAGAGGCACCCTTTGTTCTTTAGCAGCCTATAGAGTATTTTCTCAATGAAACACCACTGCGGGGGCACGGAAAACAGGGTCAAAAAAACACAAATAGGGATGAGACTTATCACTGGCAAAAACCAATGTTTCTGAGGGTTTATCGGGAAAGAGTGTAATTTGGTTATTGTGAAAGAGCAAAGCAGCCTTATCTATGCACCAGCCAGCCTTTGAAAAAAATTATGCCATGTCAAAATCCCCCCACATTCTTTTTCAGTGCATTTGTTTTCTTTTCATCAAGAGTTCTGGGAAGTAAGATGTTGTGGTTTTCATCTCTTAAAGCTGTACTGCCTGTTTGGATGTTTGCCCCATATGGATCAAAATCGTGAGCAGGGAGACTAATGTTCTTTGTCTATCATCACATAGTAATTTGTTGTGCAGGACTTGCCTCTGAAGATGACCGGAGAGGTCTTCATCCCCTTCCAAACTCCTGGAGATCTCTGAGCTTCCCCTTTAGAAAGGATGGTTTGGAATGCAAATTTTTCAGGTCAGGGTTTTTTTCCTCTGTAGCTTTTATCAGAATGGCATTACTTTTGCATATCACTTTTTATCTTTACTTTTCCCTCTGTTCTGAGATGTTCCATTGCCATCATGCCCCCAGAAGCACCTGAGGGCCCTGTTTCTCTACCCAGCCCTGAGATAAACCAGCCTAGGACTATGTGTCCAGTGAAATTGTCATTACTTGATCCTGGCTGCAGCGTAATGTCTTTGCCAAAGAGATACTTGCTCTGAGAACCAAATGCATATTTACCTTTGAAGCCCAAGTAGCTTTGTCAGAATTAATTAGAAACACACAAGTGCACATGTTCTGGAGAAGCTTTTTGCTGTTTCTTAATGAATGTGCTAGAAAGTAATTTTTATTGTAATGCTGACTGTTCAAATTGAAAATTACAATTGCGTTTTTGCCAGAACTGGGCTTCTAGATGACTGGAGGTGTTGCTGCGTGGCATGTCACCCTTACCTCTAGCTCCAAAACCAGATAAGCTAGTTGCTGGGTTTTTCTTTGTCATAAGAAGACTGCCTATCCCTAAAACTGTACAAGAGCTTGAAATTTATAAATATATGCGAAATAACCCAAAAGCATTGTTGAGTGCATCACTGATGATGACACACTCAGAGCTAATTGTACTGTTGAATCATGTCAACAGGGTTTCAGGGGAAACTTAGATTAAACTACAGCTCCCGTGAGCTACAGACAGTGGCTCTGAAAAACATGCACCATCTGGAGCCTGCTTGTCTCCAGAGCTGCTTTTCTGTCCCTGGATCATCAGTAGGTGAATGATTTTGCCCCCCACCCCTCCCTAAGATTCAAGTGGGGAAAACCATCAGAACTTGTATATCTTGGTTTCCAAAATGTATTTTGCCAACTCTGCTGAGCAGGGGCTTGCAGCATAATGATACTTTGATAGACCTGTGCTCTTGGTGAAACCAGTGGTTGTATTGTAAGGGAAAGGTGAGCATGGAAGGGGGCAAAAATACTTAATTTTGAGCTGCCCATCCACAGGGGACTTCAGTTACCTTAAAACCTTTAGATCAAAAAGTCTGAAAGAGCAATCTGCAGGACAAAAGAGAGCAGGAGAAATGCAGAGCACCAATGGCTAGGAGTGCTGGAGGAAAAATTCTTCCCACTGTCCTGGGAAGCCCAGCACTTGCACACTGCAGAGGAAAGGGTGAAGTGCAGCTGTCCTGGACAATGTCTTCTAGGGAAAATTCCTTCTTGGCCTGAAGTTTGGTACCAGGAGAGAAGTGAGACATTCCTCAATCTGCCCTTGAAGGAAGAAATTGAAAGCACAGATAGGAACAAGCTGTGGGCAATTTGAATTGCTTTAATTGTTCAATTAACTTTGCACCAGTGTGGGTGATTAGAAGATAAAAGAGTTCTGATAATGCAGTGAACTATTACTAGGGAATCTTCAGGACTTTCAGGACTTTTTGATGACTTGCCTGATAAAAAGGATTGTACTGAAATGAAGACCAGTCATTGTAGGAGCTCTTCAAGTGCTGGGTTCAAGAAAGATGGCAGCTAATGCTTGGGAAAGAGGTTTCGCTAAGCTTCTAGGCTAACCTCACCTGGGCTTTTCTGCTTGCCAGGTACTGTTACCCTTTTAAAGCATTTCAGTCCCCAGATGAGTGGGGTCAATCCGGTGTTCCTTACAGGCTGCACCTGCACTCTAGTTTTCAAAGCCATTGCACAGAATGCTGCCATCTTTTCAGAACAGTGACTGGGAAGAAGCAGCGGATGGCTTAGGAGACGTGAGCCCAAACAATGACTGTGCCGGGCTTTGCCAGCACAGCAGCCAGGAAGAAGGGGACAAGATGAGCCTAGCCACGGGTGAGTGAGCCGAGCTGCTCTGCAGAAGCTTGGGCAGACACCTTCACCTCTTGCACTGCCAGGGATTGCCTACCAGTGTCTAGCTTTTGGTCTCAGCTGTAGATGCCAGGAGAGGTCTGCATGCTTTCAGTAATGGCAGGGAGGGTCAGGCTTCCCCTGCTCTCCTGCATAGTGACCCTAGACTCAGGTACATCTAAATGGGGTTGTCTAAAAAATGCATATGAATAGGGTACTTGTAGCCCTTAGCTTTTTAAATAACTATTTATAAAGGCTTTTGAAATGCAGTGATTCTGTCAGCACTACTGTATTCAGACTTTCCACCCTCCTCTTTGTTTCTGCTGTGTTGCAGAACAACATAGAAGTAGCCATACAGCTGTGCTTGAAATAAAGCCTGGCATACCAGATAGATGATTTTGTGGTCTCGGCCACCTGGTGTAAGGGAGAGTTGCCAGGGTCAGGGTGGTTTGACTCATCTATGTCCGTGGTGGGATCCACTGATTGCAGTGGCAGGTGATTTGGTGGCTTGGGGAGCAGGGGAAGAACTTGGATCTGAGTCAGACTGGGGAAGAAGGGCTCTCTGAAATTTAGAGCTGCGCTGGTTGAACAAGTTTGAAGTTTCTTTGCTTTGGGAAGCGTGGTCACTTTGCAAGTGCAAGAAGGGAGGACATGTTTGACTTCTCATACATGTGGTAGGTTTCTACTATTTTTATTTTCTTTCGGTCTCAGAGACTGACAGGCCCTAAACAGCATGAATCTGTGGGTCTCTGTGTGTGTTTAAAGGCTGGGGCCAAGCTGTGAGGGAATCTCTCAAGGAAGAGTATTTTTACTGAGAACTCCATGAGTAATGAGTTGAGGTCTGCCTCGGGCATGTGATGCTGTGCTGGGTGCTGTCTGAGAGCTCCTCAGTCAAAGGTGACTGCAAGTAAACAAGTGATCTGGGTTTTATTAACTGGTTATCTTATGTGTATCTGGGGAAAGAACTCTACCTTCCCATCCAGTTCTCAGCCCTTCCCCACATGCAATTCCATCTCTTTGGTGCTTGTCTTGGGACTTCTTGCCCTGGTTGTTCAAGTAACAGGTCTGCTGTTCCTGGCTTTCTGTTCATGAGTGCTTCCACAGGTTCTCTGACCATGCTTTTGTCTGAAGTGCTTCAGGAAACTCTACAGTTTCAGCTTGTGTACATTGGTTTGAAGAGAGCAGTGTTGGATGTTGCTGATGGAGAGGTAGGCCACGTGGTAGCAGGGAGTACCATACAAGCCCCTGCCCAGGGGGGCACACACATCATGAGTGGCTGGATCTGAACCTGTGACTTATTTGGGTAGCTGTTTGCTCACAGGATACCCAGGTCTGTAGGATTGTGAAAAACCCTGGAGACACAGGGGTCAGGTGGATAAGCAGTAAGGGAGCTGGAGTTTTCAAAATGCAGGAATTGAGAGCTAAGAAAACTGTTGCCCTTGTGGGGAAGTTTTGAGAAAGGGAAATTAGTTATTTCTGCAGGTGGTTTCTGGTCCTCTCCCCTTGTAAAGTGCTCTTTACAAAGAAACCAGGCTGGTGGAGGATGGTAAGAGGTGGCTGCCCAGGTCAGCAGGGGAATTGCAAACTCAGGAGTCCCAGTCTCACAGTACTAAAATCCCAGAGCACTAGAACAGGGCCAAGTAGGAGAGAAGCACAGGCTCTTACTGAGATCTACTTATAGCACTGAGATCTGTTAAACCTGTGTGAAAACCCTGCAGCAAAAGGTGGTGTCGACTGGGAAGCTCAGCAGCATGAGGGAAGTTCGTAGCTTCCAAACAAGCAAATAAAGGGACTATCTCCAACACAAGTTGGTTTAGCTGATGGATGACTGGCTTTTTGTGTCTATGGGCAGGAGGTGGGATCAGACTGCTTTTAATGGAAGTTCCTGGGTCTGTTTGACTTGCTCAGCTGGCTTGTTTCAGTGATAAATTACAGCATGTTCTGGTAATATTGTATAGGCTTGAGTGCTGGTGGGTCGGTTGTGATAAAACATCCCCAAAGTACCAGTGAGATGATGATTAAGCAGTAGCTTGTATCTAAGCTAAGATGCGTGTGCTGTAAGTAATGGATCAACAACAAAAAGAAGCAGCAGGAGAAGGGCAGGACAGGAAGAGAAGTGTTTCTGGTGAAGAATGTAAAACGGTATTTTGTTTTTTGCAGAGCATGTGGAGAACGTGGGTGTTTTGACTGGAATGTAGTTAGAGTTCTGTCCCTATCATGGCTGAGGGAGTGAGCGATGGGTGTACCATACTGCCAGGCAGCTTGTTCCTCACAGGCGTCACTGAATAACATACACGTACAAGCCACCCTTAACACGTCCGTTGCTCTTAAAATGGTTAATCTCGCATATTGCACAAGGTTCCAGTGCATTGCATTTCATGCAACAAAAGCAGGAGAGAAAAAAAAGATGCAGAGCAGGGCTACGACAAACTGTAGGGAGACACAAGGTCTCCCTGCTTCTCAGCCACTTCTGCCTGGTGCGAGGACCACCCTACTTGGCCCACCCTGCCCCTCGGGGAGTTTGCTGGTGTTTTACAAGCTCCTCAGGAGCAGCCTTCTAGACTTGAGCAGCCCAGCGTGAGCATTTCCATCCTTCTCTGCAATGTAGCAGATATCTCTGGCATGACTCTGAGTCAAACTGTGTCAGTCAGCTGCCTTGGGAGCACATGCAAATCTCATTTAGGCCTTTACAGAAAAGATGCACAATTCCCTTAGCGCTTGTATAGATTTTCCACAGTGTGGTATTTGGCTGCTTAGTCACAGAGTTATCTTTCTGTTTTAAGAATAGATTTGACTAGAGTCTCCTTCCTTGGCTGTACTGCAAAAGAAAGACTTTATTTGTCTTAGCACAAACACCTTGGTATGAGTGTCAGATATGCCAGCAAGTATGTGTTTAATTAAACAGGCTCCTTAGTAGGTTTTATCATTTTAGTGCTCTGCACTTGAATCATGTCTCTTAAAGGACTATTTAATGAATTTCTAAGGCTATCTGACAAGCAATGTTCTTTGCTTGCTTGTTATGTAAAATTCATTAATATTTCCCTTTGCATACATTGTTGAATTACAAATACTATGACTTAATTAGCTTATTGCAATTTATGGGATGGTGGAGGTAGGTTTTTTTACTTAGTGATCTTATGCGGAACTAACCTATTTAAAACAAGCAAACAAATAGAAACTTGAGTTGTTTTGGTGTCCCTGCTGAGAAATGCCTCCCCTTGACCCTTACCACCTGGGGACTTTTCCATGGCTTGCTAACCTTGTTCCCATAAAAAAAGGGGAAAAGTCTGCTAGCAGTAAGCAAAGCTTTTATTTTAGAGGATTAGCTGGACTTGGGCACCCTCATTGCTTTGAGCACAGAACTTTGAATATATATTTTCTTAAAAGCAGGTCTCCCTAGTACTTCTTTCCTTTGAGTCTAACATAAATATTTGGGGGTAATTCCTTAGCTGGTATAAATGTAAGTACTTCTATCAGCTCTGAGAAAGGGTCACAAAAGTGCCCCCATTGTTTTTCCTGTGCTTTCTTGGAAGTTCAGACTATTCACACTAGTGGAAAGAATTGCCTCTCGTGGGCAGGCACAAATCTGCAAGGCTATTGGTATTTGAAATGCCCATGCTAACAGGGGTGAAGGAGGCTCAGTATATGATTGCTGTGGGCAAAATGTCCCTTGAAGGTCCTACCTGGTGGAGGTACCTCTAGATAACCATTAGACTGAAGTATCATGTTCCAATTGTACCTTCCATGTTTAATTTTCTGTATCTTTACAGCAGCCTGGTGTGAAGTTACTATCCATCCAGGCTATCCAGATTTACTTTCCTAATCAGAAGTTTTGCTGGATGGGAAAAATGTGCAGTGGGTCAGAAATCACAGTCAAATGGTTTCTGCAAGGTGACACTAACCGCACTGCATCCTGCATGTGCTGGGTGTCTTGGTACGCACTCCCTTGCAGTGCCACAGCCTCTCTGGTTTGCACTGGGATGGAGATTGAGCAGTCTCAGCCCAGCAAGATTGGGGCATAACTAGATTATTTGTGCAGGAGGCAGAGGTGAAAGTAATAATAATAGCTTGCCCACAGCGTATGGAGAATCTGTGGTAGATCTAGATCTGCCCTAGATCTTAATGGTGGAAGCATCCTTTCTTCCATCTGTATTGATTTTCAGATTCCCTCATGCTCCATTTTGGCGTTTTACCCTCATTGTAACTTGAGAAGAGTTGAGCTGCTTCAGTGATTTCTCTCTTTCCCTTCCAATCTTCTCTTCCTACAGCTGCCTCTTTTGCTCCTTGTTCTTATTTCCTCCTATGCGCTGCACTGAACTCCTTCGGACACCAGTTGCTGGTGGTGAAGGCTGGACCTGTTTAGAAATTGGAGCCACAAAAGCCAGACTGTCCAGTATAACAAGGCCACAAAACTTCCTGTGGGAATTTTTAAAGCTGGCTTTCTCTGCCCTGCAGAGAGAAGTAAAGGGAGAGGCTGTTGCGCCATTGTTCCTCCTGCTGATGATGCAGACTGGAATTGCTTCTCCTCAAATGCTGCCTACGTTGGGTTGAAGCTCGGCTTTGTGTTGTCCTAGTACCTCAGTCAAGACCACAGCAAACGCACTAAGTTAGAGCAGCCCTGAGGCTGTTCCCTTATTCTAACACGTGCCACCAGCAAATTGCTCAAAGAGATCAAGTCTTTGCTAGACACTCACGCAGGCTTTCAGCTTCAACCCAAAATGTAACCACTTGGCCGGGGAGCAGCCAAGTTAGATTTGGACTTAAACAACAGAAGTAACTGCTTAGAAAATTCAAAACCTTATTTCCCTACTTTGATACCCTTCTTCCTCCCTTCTGTCATTTCATGTTTCAGCATGTGACTGTGTAGGTACTCCTGAAACTTCTGGTTTTGCTGGAAAGAATCAGTCTCTCTGGGAATTACAAATGTTCATACAGTCTCATCTTCATTTTTGGATTAGAGGGATTTGAAGGGAAGAGGAAGTTTTCTCATGCTGTAAGATTTTTCAAATTTTTTTCTTTCAGTATTTTCCTCCCAAACTGGAATAAGTTTTACTGTAGTTTTGTGTTTCCTGGTAACTGACAAAAAACCCAAACTGGTTGGCACCAGCAGAAAAGGCACATAAGGTACCCAAACTTTCTAAACCA
This sequence comes from Sagittarius serpentarius, assembly GCA_034782735.1. Taxonomy (NCBI): domain Eukaryota; kingdom Metazoa; phylum Chordata; class Aves; order Accipitriformes; family Sagittariidae; genus Sagittarius; species Sagittarius serpentarius. The sequence goes on along the minus strand of JAVKLA010000036.1, from coordinate 7,227,879 downwards.
GGAATGTTTCTGGCCTGTTCCAAAATGCTTCCCCCTCCCAAAATGTGAAACTTGAAGATTGCTGAAACTGGTCTGTTCCCATAGCTGGATTAGACCTCAGTGAATCAGCACTGTGAGAAACCTCCTCGGGAAATTCCTGCCAGGCTGTACCCCGGCATCGCTTGCTGACTAAGTCAGGAGCTTCCTCAAGTAGCGTGGCTGCGTAGGACAATAGGTCAAAGCCTTGACGCTGCAATTCTGGAGCCCAGCTGTGGCTCACAACTCCAAAGACAGGGAAAAGCCCTGTTGCATCCTAAATCCCTTTTATCCTCCAAATTCCCTAGAATGTGAATGAGCGCACCCCTCCAGTGCTTGAGAGTGTTCCTGCTCAGGGAAAGGTGGCCTGAGCACGGTGCAGGGAGAACTGCGGGCAGCAGTGGTAAAGCAGAAGGAAAGGTATGAGGTGTGCTGGTGCACCCCGGTCTAGACCTGCCTGCTGCCTGGTCCTGCCTCGTGTCGTTGCTAGCTTGTAGTAAAATGTTCCAGTACTGATGTAGGCAGTGGGTCTGGGATGAGAGCACGCTTGGTTACCGGCTCGTGACTGCACTGGGCCCTAGACTGCTTCTCTCCCAGGAATGTCGGTGGATGCTGAGCTGTCCGAGAGTGTGGGGCACCATGCAGGAGTGTAGGAGCCAAAATATGTACTTGCAGCCTTCTGAACACTGATGAGCCTCTTGGCTGTGGGGTGTAGACTGGCCACCAAGCTGCAGAGAGGACAGATGAAAAGCCTTTCCTAGAAAAGGCTGTGGGGTTTGTGTAGCTCAGGAGCTCACTGAAAGTTGCTGGAATAAACTGGAGAGCAGCATTCATCCCAGGAGGGATGAGACAGTGGGAGAGAGATTTACTTTTGAGCTTTTGATTTAATTTGTCTTGCGTGGCATGCCTGCCTTTTCTCTATTAGAGTTATCTTGTCCTGTTTGTACCTTTTTAGTACTCTAATAAAACCCAGCCTTGGGGCCAGAAGCTTTTGACTTCTAGCTTGGCTGCCTCCATGACCAGATGTGGCAATTCCACCTCCCCAATCTGTCTGATTTGGCCCAGTCCAGAATAGCTTTTAACTGATGAAGAAATGGAGACCAAAGACTTGTCAAAGTTGCTCTGCTTGCAAGGAGCAGAGCTGGACAAGCATTTTGGTTATTTGGGTTCCTGCCTGGCCAGGGGTGTTTGCTGCCTGCAGTGCTCAATAATGTATGCTTGTGTGGAGGCTGTTCTGCGCATACTGATTTTGAGCTGTAGGTTTTCTTCCAGGAAACCTGTATTTGGCTTTATAACTTCCTGGGAATAGTTTGTGTGTTGGAAAACCTTCTCCTGCCATATGGGAAGGAGTATTCTCTTTTGTACCCTGGAAAATACAGATAAAGATTTGTTTTTTAATGAACTTCTGATGAGTACATGAGCTTGGAATTTTCAGGGGCCTTGATGCAGTGGGCTGCATCTCTGTGGGTGTGACATTTGTGATATGGGCTCTGAGATGAACCTAGAAAAGAAGCAGAACTCCTATGGGTCTGTCCCTTGTTTGGTCTGGGATCCAAGGCACAGAAACCACCAGCATGGTTCGCTACCAGAGCAGCCGGTGCAACTAAGTGGCACAAGGTCAATGTATTAGATGAGCCAGTAGATGCTACTTTTGAGTAGATGGCTCAGGTCATCTTCCGATGTCCAGAGGCCGCAGCTGGCCCTGCCTTCATCCTTTCACTGCTTCCTGGTTTCCAAGGCCAGTTGTGCTTGGTTGAGCAATGTGTAACCAGGGAATGTCCAAGATGGTGAATCTGTTCTTAACGTTCATCTAATTGGCTCCCAGTTGCCCTCCACCTAAAGCTGACTTTGCTCTTCAGCCTGAGCACTCCTCACCCTGATTGCTGGGTGTCTTTTCAGTGCAGCAGAGCTAAATTCATCTGCATGGACCAAGTGTTGGAGGAGAAGCAAGACTTCAATGGATATAATTTTTTTTCAGCTTCCCAGCAGTAACACTGCCTTGAACGAAGACTCTTACCTCCTCAGCAAACAGTTTACACTGGCATACCTTGATGTTTGCAAGGAATGAAACTTGACAGAGGTCCCAGGGGTAAAGCAGGCTCGAGGAAAATGCTGTCAGTGTAACAAAATCCCTGCCCCTTCTGAGGCTTTGTTGTTTTTATGAAACTGGATCATGGTTGTGCAGTATTCTGGTGTCCCTTTTGTGTATGAGGGTCAAAGCAAAGTGGTTAAATTGATGTTTTGCATCTCAGAACTGGAAATCTCCCTTTTTTTGCAGGGGGCTTCAGGTGTGAATTTGCAAAAAAAACCCAACCAACCGGACAACTTGTCCAAAATTCCTCCCAGGAAGGTGAGTTTGGCCAGGAAGAAAGGAAAAGACTGGATAATTCTTTTTTAGAATTCATAAAAAATCATTTTGCCACAGACTTAAGTCTTTTCTTGCATTCGAACAATTTCCTTTTACCTTTCCTACATGAGCAGGTGGGAGAAAAACATGGCACAGCAGTAGCAAAAGGGTAAGTCTGAAGAGAAATAAATCATCTCTATCTGCAGTTGCTATGTGCCAGGCAATTGGCCAGTACCACCTATACAAACACTGGAGTCCATCTGGGGTAGGAGCAGCTGAGTGTCAGCCCAGCCTAGCAGGTCTCCAGGTGCCAGGTACTTTTGGGTGGCATCACATATTAAATGTTTCCCAGAAAGAGAGTGTCTCTGTAAACATATGAATAGACAGTCATTCTCTCTGTCCAGGCCCATCCTGTCAAGCATAAGGTGCAAATGCAGGATCCAGGAGCTCTTCCAAATTAATTCTTTCCCCTCTTCTCTTGCTGCCTCTCCTTTTCACCTGTGGTTTGTGAGCCAGTCAAGGCCAATAGCCTTGGCCAGAGCCAGGCAATGTCAGGCTGGCCCAGTTCTACCCAGTGTGCTGCCAGCATCCCCATGCTGCGGACCTGCACCCAGCTCTGCCTCCTCATGGACTTGCTGAACTCAGGAAAAGGGTTGCTGTTACCTCTGCTGAGGCAGAAACATGATCCAAACCAGCTAGTTTGGTCATAGGGAAAGAGGGGGGTGAAGTAACCAGCTCTTGCTCATACCTGTACTCCATACATCTTGCGAAAATAAGTACGTGAGGAAGAACTGCAACTGGGTAACTCTTGTGCCGCTCTCCGAGGTGGCTAGTAAAGGCTTGGGAGTGGTAGAAGAACACCAGCGTGTGACAAACAGGTCAGCTGTACAGGAGGGCTAGCCACTACTGGTAGAAACACAGGTTTTGGAAATGGAGCTCTGGCCTTCCTTCATATTGGAATTTTTTTTTTTTTTCCTCTAAATCCAACCTGCCGTTTAGATTTGGAGCATTGTTCTGTGCTGCTTAAAAACCTAGACTGTTAGAAGCATTTTAGAAACAGAAACTAAGGGTGTTTTTAGTTGAAAAATGCTTAAGCAGCTCTTGCTTCAGTGGAAAACAAAAGTTGTTTGATTGCTTCTGCTGCATATCTATTACAAGAAGGCCTTGACTCTTTTCCCCCTTGACTGCTGGGGAGCTTCCCGAGGGCTCAGGTAGGAAGATGGGAAATACTATTTCTGCAGGAAGTATGTGAGCAGAAAAAAAACAGTCTCTAAAGTAGGGTTATGGATCAGTGTCCATTTTGGGCCCTTACACAGTTTGGACCCAGATCTGAGAAATGGGTCTGTCCTGAAGGAGGACTTAGAAACCTGAAAAAAGCCCTATGATGGGTTTTTCAAGTCACAGAAGAATTGTGAGTTTCCTGCAACAGGGTGAAACACCTGTCCCCTTACTAGATGCAGTGGGGTTGTTCGCTTAGTAACATGAACCATCCAGCTGAAGCACAGAGCGGTGGTGATATAACCTGTACACTCAGTTCTGCACCTGGTTTTTGTGGGGCTTGAGGGGTTTGTTTGGGTTTTTGTTGAAAGAAACAGAGGTGACCTTAGTGTTGTTCAGATTCTCCAGCTCCCATCTGCTGCCCTGGCTCCCATCACACTGGATTCCTGCAACACTGGCTTTTATCATCTTTCCAGGTTGAAAGAAAAACATGTATGCTTGATTGCCTCTCCCTTGGAGCCAAGGCCACTGTGGTGGTACTATAACGGAGGGCACTGTGCCACAGCCTGTTTCAGCTTGCTGGCTGGAGTGCTGCGAGGAGTCCAGCAGCATTCTGCTTGTGAGAGAAATCCCTTTGGCATTCTGTGTTAGAGCTGGATTTACTGGAAACAGGTCCTTGATGAAAACCTTCCTTGCACAACACTTTTCCCACCTACAGGCAATGGTGACTGGCACAGTCCAAAAGCCTTCAACAACCAGCTCTTTTGTAGATGTCTGGCAAGAAGACTCCAGAGCTGGAAAACAACTTAACTCAATGCTTCTTTAATTGGGGACAGTGCTGTGGGTCTGCCTATCAATGAGTAGGTGACGACCCTGCAAGTTCCCAGTCCTGCTCACTTGTAATAGCTCCTTGGGGCCATGTTTGTAAGAGTATTTTTGGAAGAAGGTTGTATTACAGGGCAATGAGTGTAGAGGGCTGAATTTGCAGACCCCGATCTTGATAGTTTCAGGGGTGGTGGTGGTGTTTAGTTTCTATAAAAATATGCAGGTATTCCTTCAGTATTGCTCTGGTTTTCAAAATGGTTAGGGTTGGAGAGAGACAGTGTATATAGAGAAGAGAATATCGGATTTTTGTTTTGTTTTTAACAATCCTGTATAATTCTGGGGGAAGTCTGTGGCTGTTGTTTGGTGATATTCCTGTTTCCCATGCCAGCCAACACTGGCAGTGCAGATGTACGTCTGCGTTCCTGTTGACTCAGACCCCTGTAAGATCCTGGTGAAGGTTTCAGCCTCTTCTCATTTAATTGATGTGGTTTGCTTTGCTCTGCTGGAGACTGTTTATGGACTAGACTCTGACTTTAGCCCCAACATGTTACTCATGTCTACAAAGATGGGCATAGACAAACCTGAGCTTGTCTGCCTATGCAAAGATGAAGTTGAACGTGAGCCAGATACCTCTTAGCACGGAGTCAGAGCAGAAGCAAATGCATACCACGTTCTATACAGCTCTGCTCACAACACATAGAAGTACCTTCTGTAGCTGAGAAGATGGTTGCATCCCTGTTGCATATTATGCCTATCCCCTGGGAAGCCCCTGCTGTGCAGCTTCCCTGTGTACAGTCATTTGTCATTAAATCCCATCCAAGAGTAAGCAGGTGTTTGGGATTTGCAGGTTTCTGGGCTCATGGCATGCTCATGGGCAGCAGGAACAGGTGCCACATGAACTCTTCCTCAGGATAGCTTTCAGGGCTCAGGTGCAAAATGAACATGCTCTCTTGCAGCATATCCTTACTCCACAGTAAAACATGGTATCTCAAGAGGGCTAACCTTTCGTAGGTGAGTAGAAGACAGCCTTTGGATTTAAGATCTTCCAAAGAAGGTGGAAAAGCCAGCTGTAGTATTAGGTCAGAATGGTGGTTTCAGACAGGTAACTCTGTACGGGAGTTATTAGGGCATGCATCAGTTTCAGCCAATTGGGTATAGATTTGGATCCTAGCTAAAGAAAAACAAGCTTTGTATTGTATTAACAGTAAGAGTGTCTCAAAGCTAAGGAGAGACCTCTCCTTACCCCCTGCCTGGTAACTGTTTTTTGGATGAGGAAACTGCGCTAAAAAATGCACAAATATAACATTGAGATGGGAGGTATGTAATGAACCTTGTAGAAGTGCATACCGTGGCCTGGTGTCTGACTTCGATTGACTTGGTCTTCTGAACTGGGGCCTGGGTGACTTACCAAGGTCCAAAAGTATAGCATGGGCTGCCTGCCGAAGAGGCTAGCTGGTGACAAAAGGGAAGGACCAGCCCCTTGGGCTGACAAGGAGATCCCCTGAGAAGCATCGTGCCTCAGAAAATGCCAGTTGTCTGAGAGAGAACAATTTTGTGGGAAAATGTTGGTTTTGATGAATTTCAGTTGCTGAAAAATATTGGACAAAAATGTTTTGAAAACTGTTTGACCTTTTCTAAATGGCAAAGTTTCAACGTTTTTAGGTCCAAATGCTGCTTCATTTTGATAGCTAGCATTAATTGAAGGTTAAAAAAAAATGTTGGCACTGGAATGAAATTCCTGAAAATGAATAGAAACAAAATGTTCTCTTCCTCTTTTCCTCCCCCAGTGTTCTTATTTCTGGGGAAATTGTGAGATTTTTTGACTTTTTCATTTCTCTGAACTGGGATATTTAAAACCTCACAAATTGTTGTGGGAGGGCATCCCATCCGGCTCGCTATCCACCTTCTCCAATGCAGTTGCTAGTTTTAAAGTGATTTTTATTTTATTTTGTGATGGAGCTACAAACATTTTTCAGACATCCCAAAAGGAGGGTCTCTGAGGCTGCAGAGGGACTGTGGTGCAGCCTGTCCCTGCAGCTCTTGTCTGCCCAGCACCGTCTGTGGAGTTCCTGGCAAGTCTTGTATCTCCCTTTCTGAAAGGAAAGAGTGTGAGCAGTGTGCTGTGATGTGTGCTGTGGCTGAGTGACAAACACACAGTGTTTGCTAAACTAACACACTAAGAAAGCATGAAATGATCACTTTAAATGCACCACGGCTAAAAGGAGCCAGTCGTGTGTACAAGTCGGGAGCCAGGGCTCATGTCTAAACATATGGAATATAAGGTAAATAGGACTATGCAGCAGGGGATGTCTTAAAAGCCTCATCAAGCAAATACTGCTTACTGGTCCAGAACTACAGACAACAGGAATGTCATCTGGCTAAAGTGACTGGAGCAAAAGCCTGTACGTATGTGACATTTGCACCGACCAGAATTCTTACAGTCAGGTGAAAGAACTGGGGTGGAGAGAGCAGGAGGGTCTGAAGGTGCAAGCTTCATCCTCTTTCACTCTGCATTGGAGTGAAAATGTACCTTTCTATCTCCTTTCTTAAATGGAAAGGTTTAATATAAGATCTGTTGCGTGGGGTGTGATTGGAAACAGGCTGTGCTGTCTCCCCAGCATCCCAAGTCTGTTGCCATGTTTCTGGCTGATGCAAAGAGCGTTCATTGCTTCTCTTTCCATTTTGTTGTCTTTGCCTTGTCCATCAGGTAATGAGTCACTTCATAGGCGAGTGGTGTTTTCTGACTTCCATGTGTTACTGTACTGGGTCCTTGGTTGGGGTATGTTGTTTCTCCTTTTGAGGTGATGTGGGACAGTTTTATTGCACCTCTTGGAGCCTTCTCAGTAGGAACAAGAGTTTGCACTTCAACCATCTCCGTATCATGTAGGTGCCAGTTTGGATTTTGGCCTTGTGCAAAGGTTGTGGAGTTCAGCTTTGCCTTTTAGGGATGTTCATGAAGTGAAAAAGCGCATCCCGTCTGAGTTCATGTAAGCTTGCAGAAAGACTAGTTAAGTACAATCCATTTACAAGTTTCAAAGTCATAAGCTTCAGGGAAATTGCTGCAAGTTAATGTATAGTAATGGTAAAATGATCATCTTGGTGCCAAGGGTGCTCCTAGAGGTCCCCACAAGAAGACAGCGTGGGTAAGATGCAGTCTTCAAGCAGAGTTTGGGGACTGATGTATGGTGGGGTGTAATGTTCCTATAAATAACCAATATTGATTGCAGGTTGCTGGCAATGTTAGTTTTATCTTGGTCATTGATCTATTTCTAAAACGTGGAAGCATTTTGAAATTCCCTGTCAAGCTGATTTGCCCTCGAAAGGGCTCCTGTAGGATAGCCAGTAATTGGACCTGCATCCTTTCCGTGTTATCTACTAGCAAAGCCCTTTCTTCTTCGTTTCCCTGTTGGTGTCAGCAGAAATGCCAAATATGAAAAGGTTGCGATGTGAGAAAACAATTTTAAGTAGGAGATTTAAAAACAAAACAATGGCAAACAACCCCCACAGGCAAATCTGAAGGATTTTTAAGATGTTTTACCTCACTCAGATGGGTGCAGTTACGCTGGGAGAATGAATAGAATAATAGATATAAATAAAGAGGACCTGAGAAGAAACAATCAAAATACATAATTTCTAGGAAAGATAGAGCTAAATTCTCTGTACTATATATATTGACTATATTCAATGCAATAATTCTGATGATTAATTGTGAAGCCACTTTCTTTTAATTTGCCTAATGCTTCTAACAGATCACTCTGGTAAACTACTGTTGTTGAAATACTTCCTGCATCCTAATGTGTTTCTCAGTACCAGGTCTGCTTTCTAAAATGCATCTTGCAGGTATTCTTACTTTGAGTACCCATGTAACTTGTGCTTTGGCAGTCATTGTTTGTTTGAATGCTCCTCTTGCTGAACATTTGCTCCTTGAAGAAGAATATAGGCAATGCTGTGTTCCACTGGTGCATTTTTTTGTGCTTCAAAATCGCCTTGAGCTGAGAGGGTGAAACTGTCTTTTATATGAGCAGCCTGTGTTCCTCTGAGCAGTTCCTTCAAAAATAGGATGTGAGGCTTGTACCAAGAACTTGTATCCCTTTCTCCTCTCTGCTAGTTTTCCCTAATAGTTGACATTGCTTTCATTTCTGCTTTTTTTGTTTTAAATATGTAAAATGGACTTTTAAAAGTTATTGTTGTGGGCACTTACCACAAGAATGTGGGGCTGGGCTATGTCTGAACGGAAAGATGGAGTTCCCTCTTTCTTCAGTGTGCCAGTCTCCCTTTCAGCCTTGCAAGCCCCATGTCCAGGCCCTACATAGTCAAAAGAGAAAAAAAAAAGTAGCCTGATTTTGCCAGAAACTGGACATCTGGATTCCAGCCTACACCACTGGAGCCAGCAGGCTGCACAATCCATGTTGCAGGGTGCTGCTCTTTGCTGCCATTATGCATGCCCAGCTCATAGCAGTGCCACTAAGCACATGGTGGCTGCCATGGGCAGCCTGTGGTGTGCCGTGCAGTGCTCCTGAAAGGTGAGCAGTGTGGGCGGTCGTGGGGGATGCTTAGAAAATATCCTAAGCCAGGGTGCCAGGAGATGGTGGTGTGGTTCTGAATTGTTCTGCTGTTGGTTTCTCCAGTGCTTGAATGTGTCCATCGATTTGCGGCATGTTTTTCTGCTCTGGGCATTGGCTTGAAGAACTGGAATCTGCTTTTCCTCGATTATTGTGCCCAGTACCTGACTGTTACCATCAGAAAGGGTTAGAAGCTTGGCTTCTGAGAAACTCAAAGGCTTTGGCTTATAAGGGGCCCTTCAAATCACTTCAAAACATCTTATGGGATTTTACAACCGTAGCATTTTTGCTTTCACTTTGGATTCAAAGAAACCCTCAGACTTAACGATTAAAAACCCACTCACCAATCTATTCTTGTATCAGCTCGTCAAGTTCCATCAAAACTACTCGCTCAGTCACATCCGTGTTAATTTTGAGCTGCTGTGCTAACTAGTTGGAAAATCTTGTCAAGGATTTCAACTGGATACAAGAGTGAAAACCAGTTTTTCAGACTTGGAAGTTTCACAGTTTTTTTGAGAGTACTGCAGAATTTGAGCTGTAACTTGAAAGGCTGGGGAGGGTGTGTGTAAAATAAGCTGGGCAATCACAGATCTGTAATGTAACCTGATTCGTTTTTTTTCACGTTCCCTAAATATGTTTACACTCAAGAAAAATAATTTTTCATGAACATGCAACCCTTAGAGCTATTTCTTGGGTTTTGTATCATCAATGCTCTCTTTATTATTTTCTGCAGATGTAACTGCATATGAGATTTCCACAGACAAATAATATCTTCTCTTTTCTGGGACTTAGGAAAGCAACAAGGAAAGCGAAACCAATCCCGTCCCCATGTTGAGGTTTGCTTTGAAGAATGATTGCTTTGTCATTTCTTTAGGGCACAGCTTCAAGTTTGGAAGCAAATGCAAAGTGAGCAGATTCTGGCCAGCAATTTCACCTGCCAGCAGGGTGCATTTCTTAGGTTTTACTGCTTAAGTGCCCAGAACTCTCCCTGCAAGACATTAACGAAGCAATTAATGGAAAGGGTTTGTAGGTATCCCCACTGAGAATAGTTGGTCTCCTTATCATGTAAAACTTAAGCAGCTGGCCTTCTAAGGTGGCTCCTTGTAAGGCCCAAAGCACATGGGCTTTGGGCAGTTACCCTTCCCTGCCTGTTGTTGCAAAATGCATCAAAAGTGTGACCTGTCTAATAGTGTTACTAATTACCACTAGCTTAGTACTGGCAATGCTGCAAACAGTGCTTGCCAGGAGTATGGCAGCAGTATCTGGTAGAGCAGCAGTTCGCTTTTAATGAGGGGAGCATGCTAGTTTGGTTGCTTTAAGCAGCTTGCTTTGAAATACTGTCTCCAAAATTCAGGAAGAGGAGAAAGCCACCTCCTGTAGCTGTGCTTGGAGATCCTTCTGACTGTCTTGCATTGGGGGACATGGGCTTTCAGGAGCCCTTGAGAAAGACTCACGCTGGGAAGCAATGAGACTAAGAACCATCCAGGTTCTGGAAGCATGGACTTCCAACAAGTCATCTCTGTGTTTGGAAGTTGATTTTGGGTATTCCCATGTTTGTGTGAAACAGTCGTGTGGTCGTTTGTCTCTTTGACTGTTTCAAGGCAGGGCGAGCTACAGCTTTGCTACTTGAGCAGTGAAGGTAGCTTATGAACAAATACCAGAGTCCGAAAGGCCCCTTGTTCTTCCCAAGTATCAAGGGAATATTGCATTCTGGCTGCTTAGAGCTGTCTTTGACAGGGCAGGCTTTGCTGGTTACAGAGAGCTGATGTTTCAATCTGACCAAAGTCCCAATGCTGTGTAGCAGGCAGATCTGTGGCAGGCGCGCTCCTCACCATCTGAGCGTCTGTGCATGGTGCTTCAGACTGGGAGTTGAAATGTAGCACATAGGGTAAACCAGCATCACCAGTTCTGGACAACTGAGCCTGTTAGCCTTGACGTTTTACCTGCCCCTGTCTGCACTTCTGAATGGGGAACTGCTCCAAGTCTGTTGGCAGCTCTGGCTTGAGTAGGAAAGCAGAGGTCACAAGCAACATGGTCCCATGAGGCATCGGAGCATTGGCACTCCCTGTCACAGGGTTTAAGTAACTCAGGTTTTTACAGAGCTGCTGCCTGCAAGGAAAGGAAGTCACCAGCCACAGATGAGAACAGAGCCTGAGGTTGCTGCAGTGCAATGTGTCACCTAGGTGTCAGAGTTGGGGACCGGGGTGGGAATGTAACTTATCTGCATGTGGCTTTGCCAGAGCCCAAAAGCGGTGCCTGTGTGTTGTCTGCCAGCGGTGCTGGAGTCTTCTATGACACCTCTGTGTATGCCTGAGAGAGAAGTGCACCATGGTGAGAGGATGATTAGGAAGGGGTGACCTGGCGCAAATATCATAGCATGCCTCCTTTGTAATCTGTCCTGTGCTGATGCAGGCTTAAGTTCAAAACTTGTCACCTAGGATTTTGCTCGTGTGTGTCCTTTCTAACCTGGGCTACAAAGGGTCTAGCAATAGAAAATGGTGGGTTTCCTAAGGAAAAACTGTAAGATAAAGGTGGTGTTTACTTTCTCATCTATTATTGTATTCCCTCTTTGCTATCCTGTCCCCATTCCAGGCCAAATCACATATTTAAGAATTCTTTGGTCATGGTATTGATAAAGAGAAATTGCTAAATCATTTTAAAATCCTGGTACTTTTAAAGGGAAGATTATCTGAGGCATGGGTTAAGGTGCTTGAGAACGTGGCAGTGATAATGGTGGAATGGGAAGCAAAGGAAGTTCTCTTCCAGATGAATTACAGTATGAGTAAAAGTGGCCTACCTGCCAAAGTCCTCCCCAGGGCTCTGGTGGGGTCTGGTACATCTCCCTCCTTCTTGTCGGAATTTGCAGCATGACTCCTGTGTACGGTTTCACAGGCCTCTGCCTGAAGCTGGCTATCTGCCCTTGGGAAGCCTCTGCCTTCCCTGCAGGCTGTGGTCATTGGGTTTGCATGTCCTGGGTGAAACCAAGGCTAAGACTGGCACAGTGGTGCTTTCTGAACAGTTTCCAAGGCCTGGAAGCTGCTATGCTTTGGTGCAGCCTTCATACCTGAGGGCTGTAGTGATGGTAGAAGACATACATGAGAATTAAAAACTCAAAGGTTGGGAAGCGACAAAGGTTAATGTGCTGGTGCAACAGGCAGGCACAGGGAGGGGGAGTGGAGGGAAAAGGTTTGCGGATGCAGTTCCCTCTTCTGTGCTTGTATCTACTACCCTGGCAGCAGCCTTAGCGCTGAGACATGGCTCTTTGGGAACTGGCCCAAAGCTTTAATGAAGGCATGCCAGGAGGCGCAGCATGTTCCTGGCTCTCAGGGGGCCCTTTGTCTCTCAAGGCTATCGGCTTTCTCTGAGGAGACACATCATCACCCAGCCCTGTGCTGGATAATAGCTTTTGAAGTCTTCTGTTTGATATGCGTCACTGCTTCCATCACATAACACAAGACCTTCTCTGGTTTTTTTCCTTTCCCTGCTGCAGTTTCATCCACCTGGTATCACAATCGGAGATGAAACAGAGCTGAACCATGTGTCTTGAAATAACTGGAGTTTGGGGAATGCAGTTTCCTAGAGAGAGCAATTAGCACCTTCAGAAGGTCTTAGCAGGAGTGAAGCAGAGTCTCTCCCTCCCATGCACAAACTGAGCTTTATTTCATTTAACCAACTTGCTGATGGTCACAGCTCTTCTGCTGTGATATGGCTGCCAGGCTGGGCCTCTGCTCCTCACCTGCAGCAGGGAGCTCTCCCCTGGCTGGCACAGGCAAATACGCGGTCTCTGCCCTCTGAGCTCAAGCACTCCTCCGAGGTGAGGGCATACTGCCTGTGTGTATCTCTGGAGGCCACACAGCCCCCATGAAGACAATAGTGCCAACTGTAGTAAGATATTTGGTTTTTAAGTTCAGGCTTTTGTCACTAATGCCTAGTAAAGACATGCAAACAGAAACCGAATTTGGGCTTGGATATAAGGAAGAAATTTTTTACAATGAGGGTGGTGAAACACTGTCACAGCTTGCCCAGAGAGGTGGTAGAAGCCCCATCCCTGGAAACATTCAAGGCCAGGCTGGATGGGGCTCTGAGCACCCTGATCTAGTTGAAGGTGTCCCTGGTCACTGCAGAGGGGTTGGACTAGATGCCCTTTGATGGTCCCTTGCAACCCAAGCCATTCAGGGGTAGTGTTAAATGTTTGGGGAGGGGCATTCCTGGTTTCTCTACCAGCTGCAGGAGGCTGCTTAGCACTTGTGCACTGGAGTGATGAGCGTGTAGCTAATAGTTTACCTTTTTTCTAAAAGGCGCATGTCTCCAGCTAAGGGGATAGTAAGAGCAGTTAGCGGTGCAGTACATCAGTGTGCTAGGTGGGGTGGGGTGACCTAGTTTGATGACTTGCGAGTCAGGGTGTATGAGCAGCCGGTGTCCTGGTGAAACCAGGGTGCTTGCAGAGTTAATGTTTGACAGTGCTGTGTGTCAGGTGACCCTGCAGTTTAGAACTCAAGTCATGCATGGAGTGAACTGAAGGAAGAAGTCACATGAAGGGGTGGGGTGAGGTACCTAGCCAACAGGCAAAGCAAACAAATGATGAATGAGAGTTAAAACAACACTTCAGATTAGAACTAGAAGGGAAACTCTTCTGAGAAGCTATTTCCAGTCTCCGATTGTCTTGCTGTTTCTAAGTGAGGGAATTGTGAGCACAATGAACTGTGCAAGATCAATAATAAAACACACCTTGGATCTTGCTGTTTCTGCTGTGCAAGCAAACAGTATTTCACATGACTGCTGAGATGGAAAAGCTAATGAAAGAACTGTTATTTAATTGGCCTAGGTTCATCTTTATCAAATAGTCAACAGCAGACAAGCGAGTCTGGAAAGAAAAGCTCTGGAGGGATGAAGTGACTTGACCAAGATTAAAATAAACCAAGGCTTGAAATCAGCCCTTTGATTCCCAATCAGGAGGAGCCTGCCCAGCTGACCAAAAAAAAATTTCTTGTGTTGCTGGCAGATATCCTCAGCTCAGAGCACAATACAAATGCCTGATTTTAAAGAAATTACTTCTGTAAAGCTTGTTTTGGTGCTTATATACCTACATGAGCAGTGGTGGCTTGGAGAGGAGTGAAGCAAACCAGACTGAGGGGAGATGAAAGTGGTGCATAGGCAAAGAGTCTGGACAGGCAAATTCCAACAAGAGGATTGCATTGAGCTGCTGGGATGTGCTCAGCAGCGTTTTCATTCATTGTGAGGGTGGGGTGTGAACCTGTCCTTGGAGAGAATTCAGCTGCTGTAATCGCAGTGCATTCAAAGGGATTGAGGGCAGTCTTCTGTGTGTGTTGGTACCTCTGCTCAACACACCACACTTCTGCAGGTTTCTCCCCTAGCTTTCCTCTTTTGGGAAGCTGAGCCTCTGAAAGATACAGTCCCCCTGCACACCATGGTTTTTAGGATTAGGCCTTATAGATGCGTGAAGTGCAACAGGGATGTCAGTCCTGAGCAGCATCTGAACGCTGTAGGAGAGAGGCAAGGTAAAAACCTATGGTTAGTGCTTTAATGGCAACTCTGTGTGTGTGTGTGTGTGTGAAGTAAGGAACCTAACTCATCCGTGTTACCCCTTTTTAAGGGATGGTACTGGCAAGATAAGCTTGTGTCAGAAATGCTGCTGGCAATGCCCCCTGCCCTTTGGAAGCTGCCTCCTACTCAAAACTAGGGAAGCTCAAGAGGCACAACCTGGGGGAGAAACCAGGCTTCAGCTGCTGAAAAGGAACACGATTCAGTGTTGTGTCCTGGGGTCTTCTGGTTTGCTTGGAAAGAAAAGTGATGTCTCTGGGGTCACCAGCATGTTGGACAGCCTGGGGCTGATTCTTGACTTTTGGTCTTCCTAGTGGCTTTGCCGTTGATATCCATGTCTCCTGAAGTCTGGCATGGTGTAAATCATACCAATAAGGCACTGATCTGTACTGTCTATAGCTTAGCTTAAACATGCCTACATAGCTGTCCAGGCAACTAGAGCAGTGTGTTAGCAAAGGTGTTCTTTGGGCCAAGATGAGATTGGCTCCTTGTCCGTGTCCTACAAGGACATCCGTGATTGCCTGTCACCTGACACAGTCTCCTGGGATACCCACTCATCACCCGAAGCTCTCTTGCACATGGCTGTGGTACCTCCAGAGCAGACATTGCTTTCCTGCGGAGGAAGCTTCTGGGTCAGTAGATCTTGGCATGGCTGTTCCTGGGGATGTGTTTACAGCACACTTCCTGGGCTGACAGCTTAGCTCCTTTGGCAAACTTTTGCCTGAGATTTAAGAGACAAAAATACAGTGCTTGTTACAAATGATTGCCCCTGTCCTCTTCAGTCCATATCATTTCCCAGTCTGACATGGTCAAGTTATCGAATCAGTGCTTTTAGAGGCTGGATTCATTTGTGACCAGGCAGTCCTGGAGATGCAAGCTGCCAAGTATCTGTCAATAATCAACCAGAGGATATCTTATCTTTTTTTTCCTTGGCTAAACACATTGTAAGGGCTAACACACCATGAATAATGGATAGTCATAAAAAAAACACATCCCCTGTAAATCTGTCCCAGCTGTTACTAGGCTGAATTTATGACAGCAATATATAATCAACTGTTTTCAAGAAAAGAGTTACAAAAACCCTGTGCTAAAAGTTGTGGGTCTAGTAAGAGATCTCTGCTTTCTGGCCTATGAGAGTCCATCTGGAAATGGAGAGCTGTGGGAGGTGATGTGGACAGAGACTTAAGGGCTTTGTTTTTGTTTTAATCCACAGCCGTGCTGTTGTGCTAGCTGTCTAATGTGAGACAACCAACAGGAAATGGATTTGCGATCTCCATGTTTTGTGCAGTGTCTGTCTGGTAAAAGCAATGATTGATAACTTGGATTCTGCTCTCACTAACCTCTATCTGTTGCTCTTCAGTTGTTTTGTTTTTTTTTTTTTTTCTTCTTTCTCTATATTATGAGATGTAGATAACTCATTTGCTATGGTGGTTGAGATGTTAACTGTTGTACCTCTTTCTGGGTATTTACGCCTGCATTAAGGGAACCTGAATTCCCGTTAATTTTGATTTGAATTTGGACTTGAGTTCAGCTTTCTGGTCATCTTTGTGGTATCAGGCCTCATTCTGTTGGCTGCTGGAGCTCTTGGTTTTTAGCTGTTTTCCCTGTTCCCCAGACTTTCTGCATGCTTCCTGTTTCAGGGGTCTGGCAAATCATAGGTCAGCACTTTTCTATCCTCAGAATACCTTTTGTAAAAACAATAGTTTGAATAAATTAATAGAAAATGTCTTTCATTTGCATTCTGGTGTTTGAGACCTTAGATCAATTTTTTAAGTCATCCTCTGTGTAGCAGTGATGGCTGCTATTTTTACATAATGACATGGCTCCATTAGCTATGGCTCCTAGAAAAAGCTGATACTGCAAGGGTCCTGGTGAAAGACTGAGCATCAGAAATTCTCATTCAAAAAAAATAGCACAGAAAAGTGATCGTGTTATGTTATAGTAGGACTATGTGTTAGTATTTAGGCTGACAAATGTTTCTTCACATTGCTAATGAACTTGGAACAAGTCTCTGAAATGCTTCTTCAGAGTCTCTAGCTTAGTGGAAACCAGCATTATGGGAAGTCATCGAAGTGATTTCTGCATCCAAGCAACTCTATTGATACAAATAACATGCAAGTTCAGATAAGGGTAATCAAATTGTATGCCTCAGGTTGTAAGATGATATCTACAGGGGTTGGGAAAGTGTGCTCCCCAGTGCTTGCCACTGGGGTTGGCGGGTGGCCAGGCTTCACCATTGATTTGCCTGTCAAACTATTAGGGAAGAAAAGTTCCATTCAGCATTAATAACAATCATTAAATCCATTGCTCAGCTGTTTTCTTTTGCTTTCTTAAAAGCACTGTCTTGGAGGTGGCCGAGAGCAGCAAGTTACAGAATGCAATCTGTTGTTCTGAGCTTTCTACTCTTAGTCCTTCAGTGTTTTTAAAGTCTCTTAAGATGGGTTAGACATCCCAAAAGTGCAATTTCTATAGGCACGCAAGCCTTTTCGATCTTTGACTCAGGCTCGTGGTTTTATGGGAGAGGATTTTTCCTGCCAGAGTGCTCCAGCCAGTGTGGTATTTGACTAACAATGAAGATATATTAATACCATGCCCTGGAGAAACGACTGTTGAAACAAACTGTCAGGCCAGTGTATGACTTCCTGTCATCTGAGGGGTTCTGGGCAAAATCTACAGCCACCAAATAGCAGATTTATATGCAGTGCTCATGCAGCTGCAGTAAATTTAATGTCAGCTGTAACACGCCAAAGGCAAAGCTTTTCAGGCATGTTGCAAGAATGGCTTTCAGTGTGGTAGGGTAGCCTTCTCTGATCCTGGGCAAACATTAGGAACTGCAGAAATACTTGGAAATTAGAAAGAATTTGGTGGGGGCAAGTAGCACCAAAATATTTTATTGGGCTGGGATGCAGGAGAGAGATGGGTTTGTTTCCAGATTTACTGCTGGTTTGCTCGGTGCCTTTGGGGTTTTTTGGGTTTTTTTTTTGTTTGTTTGTTTTTTTTTTTTTTTTGTTGCCCCCCCCCAATGTGTTATATGTATGTACGCTTTCTGAATATTGCGCTTAGGTTTTTGAACAGAGGTAAAGGATATGAAGAATACTGCTTCAGTTTCAGAATTTAGGTAAAAAATGGCCATTCCTCCCTTTTCCATGCCTAACAGCTTGTTTACAAGATAGTTAGCTAGAGTATGTTGCAGTGCTGTAGGCCTCTGCACCTTGGACTTCCAGGTGTATTTTATTCATTACCTTAAATATGCAGATCCCACTTCCCTCCAGCATGGTCTGTTAAAAGCAATTTCATTTCAAGGGAAGGGAGAGACCCACATGCAGGAAAGCTACAAGTGCTGCGAGATTTGAGCCTCTCAGCTTCATGAATTTTTTTATTGCTGGCTTCATGATTCACTGGGTCTCATCAAACCAATTTCCAGTAATAAACAGCAGGAAGGAAAAAAAAAAAAATGTCATGTTGATAATATGATAAGTGAAGGGACCAATGACCCACATCTGAGAGCAGGGTGAGCCAATCCTCTTGCAAAAGAGATGGCTCATCCTGTTACGTAGCATCACACTGCCAGGAACTCAGGGCAGAAGACAGATGAGGGAAAGCATGAGAGAAAGCATAGAAGGAAGATAAAAGGATGAGTGGCCATAGGCCCTGATTCAGGCAAGCACGTGTACCACTCCCTGTCACTCCACTGCAGGCCACCTGACACAGGCATATCTGAAAACAGGAGGATGGACGTGTCCCACACCCAACCTAGTACATGTGGGCAGTGGATCTAAGCGTGTGTGCCCATCATGGCTTGGGCTCTAGCCTGGGCTCTTTGGTTTTCATCAGTGGCCTGGGCTACCAAACATACTCGCAGCTGGCTATCTGGCTCCTTGATAAGAAAGGGCAGTAGATTAGCACTGAGGCTAGGTGCAATGACAGGGCTATTTCTGTGCATCTTCAGCCCTTCCTTAGGAGAGAAGACTTCGGTCTATACTCAAGTACAAGATATTTTGGATAGTAGCCTGTGAGGTGCCTGCCACTTTCTCAGTGCCTCTACCTTGCAGTTTTGGGGCCAAGGTAGCTGTGCAGCAGCAGCTCAGCTGTCATGCTCATTTGCCTAATGAGCCCAAGCCTTCAGTAGGCAGCCAGTGAAAGTAAATGTGAAACTGAACCTTGACTTCATGGGTTCAGCAGAACAGGACTGAGCTGTAGATGTGAAAGAACAGCACAACAGGCTTGGTGAAGCAGTACAGCTGCCTGGATTTGGGCTGTTGGGTGGATGTTCATGTTGTGGTTAGAGGCTCTATCTCCAACTGGGTTGTTCTTGCCCTCTGTTCTTCTTTATGGTGCCTGTTTCGTCTCCCTCAGCTGAAAAGATGAAATGGCCAGCCTGGGTGGTGCCTTCACCTCCAAGTGGCTCAAGTAAGCTGGTTTCCGCAGGTAAAGCCTTTGCCAACAGTTCACAGGTCCAGGGCAGCTCTTGGATCTGGGCCCTGCTCCCTTTTACACTCAGAGTTCCACGTAGTCACTTGCTTTTCTCGTCCCTCTGCATGACATGCTATCACCAGACATCTTATCAACATTAGCACTGCCTTGAAGAGAGCTAATTTATGTGATAAGGCCTTATTGCTCATTTCTCAATCTGTACTAGCACTTCTTGCTCAAAAATAAGATTACGGTGATCAAAACCTGCAGGACAGTCACCTTGGATAGTGTTGTACTCCTGAAAATGGTGTACGTGACATAAATCTTTATCAGGATGTCATTTAACAGGGAAAGAAGCTATTGTACTGCTACCAGCATATACTATTTAACATTTTTGTTATGTGGAGTTTATTATTTTAATGAATCACCATGGTTATACAGCTGCACTGTTCAGCAGTAAAGAGAGGGAAGTTGCCTGGCTAAGTCCATTGGCCCTGGGTGAAGTCTCAGTGGTGGTTGAAACGAAGCTGCTAAAGCAGCCCCACTGTTGCTAGCTGGCAGGTTGTCCTGACAATAGTGAGTCTCAGAACTTTAATGGTAGCTGGTTTATTTTTATGAACAAGCCAAATCTCTCTAGTTCCCCTTTAAAAACAAGTGGTTTAATTAGGTAGTCTGTTTATGGCGAGATGTGTGTCTAAAGTGAAGGGCATTTCTTCATCATCTTCCACTTTGCTAATGAAGAGCAGAGCTACAATAAATTGCCTGGCTTGGGAGAAGAGTTTATCTCCATAGATTTTTGGTTTGATATGGAGGATGCCCTCAAACCTGACTTAACTTGACTTTGTGGTGTTAATTTTTCCTGCCTGCAAAATATCTTGGATAAGGCTGACACAAACAAAAGGAGGGGGAAAAAGTATAAAGTTAATTTCTCAGTTGCTGTGAACTGGCATAAACCTTAAAAAGACAATACATCTAATGTCTGTTTGGTTCATAGTAGCAAGCAATTTATTTGGGGGCATATTAACATGGCACAGATACGTTTGTCAGCTGCTGTACTCTTTGCTGTGAATTTGGGGTTTTCAGCAGTGGAGCAAATGACGTGGCAAGGGGTGATGTTGCTATCACTGGAGGTTCTCAAGGAACAGATTGGTTAGACATCTGTCTGGAAAGATGAGGCTGTAATTGATCTAGCCTGGGGCAAGGAAGTGGATGAGACTGAGTCTGAGAGCCGTTCCAGGGATCTGGCTCCCAATGTGCTGTTGACCAAGTTAGGGAAGGGCAAACAGTGACATGACTATTTGGAAAGTACCATCAGCTGGTTTTATATGTGGGGATGCTGAAAGATGGGAATGCTGACAGGCTGATTGCGTCTGTGATGGCACATTGTGGAGCTTGCTTCTCCCTACCCCTTCATCCATGTGTGAGGCTTCTGAAGGAGCTTTCCACCTGCTGTTGGGTGGTGTGAGCAATGCGCTGTACTCTTGTAGACTGTACTCCGGGTCTTGTTGCCTCTGGTTCCCTCTTGTTCCCTTCTTAAAAAGGGAAGCATGGCTATACCGAGCCAGGTGAGAGACCCGTTTAGTCCTGTGTTGTCTCTTGACAGTGGCTACAGTGCATAAACCAAGCATGCAGTGATACTTCCTTCTGGGATGTGCTCTCTTACTCTCCCATGGAGATGTGCCCTGTGCTTAACAGCTTCCTATGGGCTTTTCTGTGAATTTGTCAAATTGTTTTCTGAACCCTTGGTAAGCTCTTGATATCCTTGGCATCTGCTGACAATTAACAGTTTTATAGGTTGTGGTTGAAGCCATCTGTGATACTTTCTTGTCCTGGTGCTGGGTCCTGTTCTGAAAGCTTTAATCAGCCTTGTTTTCTAGCAAAGCCAGTGCTTTTGAGTCTCCTCATAAGCAGGTCTCTCTCCTTCTCCTTTTGTTTTAGAAAAAGGTGAAGTCCACAGTGTCAGCTAAGAGCATTGTGTTTGAAAGCAGGGGTATGAGTTAGCAGCGCAGGAACATTCAGATAAGGTTTTTCCATGCGCAAGTATATTGCAGGGGTTTTGTAAGTCACTGCTGTATTTGACCAGCTCTGTTTACTTAAATGTACAATTTCTCATACGCAAAATAAATTTCAAAGGCCTCCTTATCTCACCAGTCACTGAAAGAGAGGCCTGTATGGGAGGGCTTTTGCACTGAAACAGATGGGGGGTGTAAGTAATGGCATTCCCATGACCACATCATGAGGGATGTAATAGTGTGGCTGTCCCTGCTCTGCCCTGGCTTCCCCAAAAAACTGTTAAGATGCCATTTTGTGCTGGCTTTGGATTTTTCTTTCTTTCTCCCTGTTAAGGCATTACCCTGGGAATTTGCTCCTTCTCAGAAGCTCAGCAGAGATTGTGACCAGAGCTGAGCCACCCTGGGCCATGAAGTCAGACAACAGAGCACCTTCAACCTTGAAATGACAGGGTTGATTTTAAGCCGCCTGGGAGCCTTTGCCCTTGGCTCCATGACTGGGGTTACACAGTTTAGCTTGATGCCTGGTGTGTGTGTGTGTGTCTCTGCAAGCATGTTGTTTCCCCTTTTCTTGAAAAGGGGTTGCAATCATCTTTACCAGGCAAGATGTGGAGAGGTGACTGTTGTATCTGTATGCAGCTAGTCTACAATGTAACATGGTCTCCTGTTATTATTATTAATAACTTCTAAATGAGAAAAATGGCAGATTGTTTTAAAGCCACAGTTCAGAAATATGCCTAAAAATTACAGAAGCGTTTAAATTGTTTAGACTCCCAAGTTCCGTTTTCAAAAAATACTTAGGGCTCCTGACTACAGTTTGCCATTAGGGAACTAAATGCCTCAGGAAAACATAATTTTCTTGCTTCACCCTGCCACTTCTGGGAAATCACACCCCAGATCTCCAGTTGAGGTAGATTGGAGTCTGTCCTATGACGGGAGCCAGAAAGAAACTGGGGTCCTCGAGCTTGCTTAGAGTCTGCCCAAGGTGTCTCTTGTTTCCTGAGCAATGAATAGGTACCTAAACAGTGGCCCTTTAAAGTAACCCAGAAAGTCATGACTCTTGCCTATGCAGTACTCACAGGGACAAAAGAACATTTCATAATTGTTTGTCCAGATAAACAAGTGTCAGGCCTGCACTATGAATTAGTTGTGGTGGCTTAAGTTAGCCCTTATTATCAGCAGAAGAACGCTTGTTATTTGATCTCTCAGAAGAATGCCTGGGCTGCTCCTTTGCTCACTCGCTTAAGTAACACATGGGGTAAGGTTTTTCTTGTGTCAAGTATTATTTTATACCACCTAGAAGAACAGACCTTTTGCTTATTTAAAAAAAACAAACCCAAACCTTCCTAAATTCCAGTGGAGGTCAGTCAGTTTAAACCAGCCCTGGTCTGGAAGATGGAATATGACTGTAGCTTCAGGCAGGGTTAGTTTTTCTGTAGTCAAAGCTGGTAAGTGATAAGATTTGAAGTTGAAAATTGAATAAGGCAAGCTCATAGGTCAGACTTTCCACATATAAGGGAAAGGAAAGAAGGCAGGTTAGCTGTACTTCAAGATGCTGATTAAGTATAGAGAAGTCACAGCTCTCAGGGGTGGGGGTGGAATTCAGTCTGTCTTTATTAATACCACTTTGGAGTGTATCAAGATACTGCTGCTGAATGGGTGGCTGCAAAAAAAAACCAAACCAAAACCCAAGGTGCTGGCAACCTTCCTCTTATCTCCAGCAAAGAAATAACTGCTTGTTCACAGCCTGTGACGTACTCATTTGAAGGTGGTTTGCAAAAGTGTGAATGAGAAAAACAAGGACATTTGAGTAGGTTTTGCATCATGAGGATATCCATGCAGTTGCCTCTGCTAGTAAATCCTTGCCGTATATAAATTGAAGCGACTGCCTTAGCGCCGTGTCCTGGCTCAAATGTGGATACTGATAAAAGGTGTTGGGGTTTTTTTGGAAGGAATGGAAAATAAAATTGCAGTCATCTTATAGGCCCCAGTCCTATAGAGGCAGACCATCTTCTTTATTGTGCCAGTGGGGCTACCTAGATGAGCAAATTCTTGCTAGGTAGTTTATTGCTGT
Organism: Sagittarius serpentarius; assembly: GCA_034782735.1. Lineage (NCBI taxonomy): Eukaryota > Metazoa > Chordata > Aves > Accipitriformes > Sagittariidae > Sagittarius > Sagittarius serpentarius. The sequence goes on along the minus strand of JAVKLA010000036.1, from coordinate 7,204,854 downwards.
TGATGCAAACAGTTGTGTTAGTTTCAAAAGGCTTAAGATCAAGCTCCAGATTGAAAGGAAAAAGCCCATAATCCTTACAGATATGATTCATACTTCTGCAAAAGGTTGGTTTTAACTTGGCTGTTGAAAAAAAAATCTCAAAAGTCCAGAAGCATAGTCAGTCTAAATGTATTCTGCCTGCCAGCTGGAGATAATTCCTTGTTGGCCAATATAACACTACTGGCTTTCTGATACAGCTGGTGAATGGCCAGTTATGTAGACCAATGTGGGTCCTGCTCTGCATAATAACCCCAAATTGTCATGTAGCTCTTTCTATTCATAGATCTTCAAGCACTTTGCAGAAGTACATTTCGTTGTGTTTTACAGAGGGCAGAAAAGGCATATAAAGTGCAATTACTCATCTGAAGTTTGCCAGTGGCAAGCTGTGGACTAGAAAAGTTCTCGCTAGTTCTAGTCTAATGCTTCTCAATAGATTGCACTGTTAGGCCCAATATGGTAATTTATCAACAATTATTTAGAGTATGTAGGATAGGGAAAATTCCTAGGCCAATCTGATGAAGATCCTTGCTGAAAGATAAATGAGTGCAGGCAAAGAGGAATTCTTAATGTATGGCATTGGAAATCAGCATAATAGATATGTGAGTGAATGCCTAGACTCTGATTCAATCCTGCAGCTGGTAAATGTGTACTGTTTATTATGGGAATGAGGCCTCTTTTGCCCTGGTAAGAAAACCACATCAAGAGGAGCAAGCAACTGCTAGACCTGTCTTGCAGTTTGTGACTTTTGGGGTGAAGTAAACTTTCTTCTTTCACCTTTCATGGAAAGTGTAGGGACTGAGACTTTCCTGAGACTTCCCCTTGCCTTGGTTGTATTAGCCCTGGGACTGCCGGGAAACCAGAGCTGTGCAGCAGACTGAACCTGCTGAGGATTGTGTCCCACTGTGCGGTGCCCAAGCCATGGCCTTGTTGAGAAGCCATGCAGTGGGGAAGTGTGAAATGCTGCTGAGCTCTCTGCTGAGAGACACGGCAGATATGGCACTTCTGTGCTCCTTCAGGGACATCCTAAATTTGATAGCAAAGGAGAAAACAAGACCAAACAGCACAAAACACAGGGTACAAAAGGCTTCCTGTTCAGCCTTGTGGATTCTTCTAGATTTCGGTAGATAGAGGTGAAAGAGGGCAGGATGCTGGCGCAGGAAACTCAGATCTTGATTTGTTTTATTTTTCCTTCTTTGAGGCAAAGGACAAATATTGGAAGGTCAGGAAAAATGAGAAGTCACTTATTAGCAGGCATATTATTGCGAGTTTCTGAGTGACAGTAACACTTGCAGCCAGAAGCACTTTACCTATATGTAAGAAACAGCCTTCATTGTAAGATTTTACCTATGAAAGATGGGGCGCAAAAGGAAAAGCATCAATTTCAATTTACAGATGAAGAGTTGAGCACAGAGGGATACCTGGCCTGCTCCAAACCACATAGGTGACGTGTTAGAGGAGACCTGGCCCTGCTCCAGTGCCACTGCTTGCAGACTCGATCCAGCTTTCAATCTCTTCCCTTCTCCTGCCCTTCCTCCTCCCCCATTGCAGCACTGTAGTAACACGCTCTTGGAGCTGGTCCATCAGCTAGGGAGAGGCTCACATCTTGCTGTACCAGGGCCTCTGCCAAGTGGCTCCATTAAGAATTGCTTTCATGATTACAGTACTTATGTAAGCAGGGAGCAGGCTTTTGGGAGGATGTTTATATTGCACAGATCCTTTATCTGGCTTGGCTATCTCCTCATTACCTGCATCGAAGAATTACCTTCCTTAGTGGCCAATAAAACTAAATTGCTAAATCCAGCTTTGTGTAACCCTATTTACCTTTTGTACCAGATTAACCTTTATCATATTTGCAAGTGTGTTGGGAAAGTAACATAAACAGAGAGGTAGGTGGTGGAGGCAAAGGCTAGCCTGAGAGAGCCAGCAGTGCCCTGTTTGCCAAGGGCCCACAGATAAGAGGAGGCCTGTGCCAGGCAGGGAGTTGCAGAGAAGCTGTTGCTGAGCTTTTGCTGATCAGCATGATAGTCGTAGGAGTCTTCCACACCTTCACTGGATTAGCAAAAATGGCTGGGGCTTAAGGTAAACAGTGAGAAGCCCAAACACTGTAGAAATTATTGGTGGGGAAACGGGTCCTTAGCGCTGGCTTTGGCAGGCAGCTGCTCTGGGTGACTTGGCAGTTGGGTTGGTGTCAGCCTAATGCTAGCACACTCTTCCCAAAACATGCTCAAAGCCCTGTCACCATGCTACCACACTCAGCCTACATCTGGGGAATATCCCAGGGTGTTTTGTGTGCTGGGGTGCTTGGAGGGTCTGTTTTCTGTGAGCTATGTATGAAAGGACTTCAGGCAGCAGGGATGTTGACTGTCTGCTGGGGAAGACACGGCAGGTACTCAGGGGACTAGCTCTGGTGGAATAATGCTATGGCCTGTGTTTTTGCTCACGTGTCCTTACTACTAGGGACAGGAGGATTTCCAAAAGTTCAAATGAAGGGAGCTTCCCATTTTTCTGAGAGCCTGCTCCATCGGGCTCACTTGGAGCAGGTCTGGTCTTTTGGTCAACTCATTCACACTGTGCAATGGGAGCGGGCCATTGCCTTTTACATCCCTGGGAGAAAAAAAATTTATTTTTGCCTTGAGAATATTTCGGTGAACAAAACAAGTACTACCTGGACAAATGATCCCCTTCCTCCCTCACTGCAAAATGTGTTCCTATGCCTTTTGCCTGCTGGTGTATTTAAAGCAAACGTGTCTACAAAACTCCACAACAGTTACAGCCCTGGCAAAAATTTCTAGGATAGATTAGTCTTACAAATGGATCTCACACAGTTTGAAGTTTGGATCATGTTGAGATCTTGCTGCTTAAGTTCAGATGTGTTTCCTAGAAAGTATGGCTGTATAGTTTTTAGACTGAGCCACTGAAAAATGCGTAGATTAATAACTGTGTGGATACATGTTTAAATTCTTTTCCTAGTGTTTTGTGCTTTCTGAGGTTCAGAAAAAGAACTGAAGGAAAGTTTACATGGATTTGTTCACCAATACTTAATTTCCTACCAGGATTTGGGGGTTGGACTATAGATGACCTTTGATGGTCCCTTCCAACCCAAGCCATTCTATGATTCTATGATTTCTGGACTTGTGGACTATTCAGTGAATTTGAGAGAAATTTTTGCAGTGTTTGGACAAGCACTTGCCATTGAGAGCTGTATTGTACCATCACCAAGTTCACAAGGCTGAGTCCCATGAAAGGGAAACTGGAGCTCCCCATAGTTGTCACTCCTGTTTAACTGAGTGGGAATACTTGTCCCTTTAAACTCTGATCTCCTCAAGAGGCTGTGTTAAGGTGAATCCTGCAACTTCAATTGAGTGCCTTACCTTGTCCTTGGAAAAGGAGGTCCCAAACCGTTGTTTCCAGTTAGATCTCACAGGGCAGGAGAGGCTTTCCGTGTTGCTGAAAGGAAAAAAAAAAGGATGGCACAAAGCACTGCTTGTCTTTAGGGCAAGGTTTCGGGGTCCTGCTGTCCTGAAGCAGGGAACAAAGGGAGAAGATCCCAAGAGAAAGCATGGGGGTGCCAGTGTGGCCAGTGAGAGGTGGGTCAGAAAGCTCATCTCCCGTTGCTGACCTGGAAAACCCAGATTTGCTGTGGGGATGGGGAATCTGAGCAAGCTTCCAGGCAATGTGCCTTTAATAAAGTACCATGCTTAAGTGTTTGCTTTCAGGAGAAGGAACTAAAGGATAGAGAATCAGCAATCTTGGACCTGGGGCTAGACAAGCTGGTGGGTTCACACTTCTCAGGGCTCCCATAGCAACACTTCTGGTCAGACTTAGGTTACAGCAAAGAGTAACCTAAGCAGTTTGAAGGGCTTTTCTTATTTGGAGAGGGGTGGGGGAAAAAAGGTGCTACGGTTTAGTTCAGCTCTAAATAGCTTGCTATACAGTAAGCTTTTGGGAAAGTGTCTTCAATGAGGGGATTTGGAGATGGTGCCTCTATGGGAATCTGTTTTGGTCTACATCTGATCATGGATCCTTCTGCTTCATGACTTCCTGAGAGTGTGTGGTGATTAATGGAGCAGCAGGATACAAATGAGTGCTGGCAGGGGATGATTTAGTGTAAAACAGGTTCTAGTGGAAAATATTTAAGTGGAAATTTTAGTCTTCAACTATTGCCTGTGTTTCAGATTGCCTGAATGGACGCAGGGGATAAATGTTGTGGTGGCTCAGGACCTGGAGTCAGTGTTACTTCTAGGCCACTGGTTTGCAACTGAGCTAGTTTTATACTAAGTGAAGTCCCAAGCAGGTTCATACAGCATCATCTCAAAGCAGTGTCACAGGCTGGTGCTGAATCCCTTCTTGTAACTTATGCTCTAGTATAGTCTTTTCTTACAATCACCTACCTTTGTCCATAAAATTACAGTGACTTAATATAAACTCTTTCCTGTATCCTGCTCCTGTCTGCTAAGAGTATAGTGATAATATTTAACCACTCACATCTCTGGTAAGGAAACAGATTCAAGTTGTATTGCTGCTTGCATCACTACTGAACCTATCCTGAAGGGTTGACACACCTGAGGGACAGGATGCCATCCAGAGGGACATAGACAAGCTCGAGAACTGGGCCTATATGAACCTCATGAGGTTCAATAAGGCCAAGTGCAAGATCCTGCACCTGGGTTGGAGCAGCCTCCGGCATCAGTACAGGCTGGGGGATGAAGGGACTGAGTGCAGCCCTGCGGAGAAGGACTTGGAGGTGCTGGTGGACTAAAAGCTGGACATGAGCTGGCAGTGTGGGTTTGCGGCCCAGAAGGCCAACCAGATTCTGGGCTGCATCAAAAGAAGCGTGGTCAGCAGGTCGAGGGAAGTGATTTTCTCCCTCTACTCTGCTCTGGTGAGACCCCACCTGAAGTACTATGTCCAACTCTGGAGTCCTTAGGTCAAGAAAGACATGGAGCTGCTGGAGCGGGTCCAAAGGAGGGCTATGAAGATGGTCAGAGGGCTGGAACACCTCTCCTGTGAAGACAGACTGAAAGAGTTGGGGTTGTTCAGCCCAGAGAAGAGAAGTGTCTGGGGAGACCTTATTGCGGCCTTCCAATACTTAAAGGGAACCTATAAGAAAGATGGAGAGAAACTTTTTAGCAGGGCCTGTAGCAACAGGACTAGGAGAAATGGCATTAAACTAAAAGAGGGCAGATTTAGATTGGATATAAAGAAGAAATTTTTTACAATGAGGGTGGTAAAACACTGTCACAGGTTGCCCAGAGAGGTGGTAGAAGCCCCATCCCTGGAAACATTCAAGGCCAGGCTGGATGGGGCTCTGAGCAACCTGATCTAGTTGAAGGTGTTCCTGCTCACCGCTGGGGGGTTGGACTAGATGCCCTTTGATGGTCCCTTGCAACCCAAGCCATTCTGTGGTGGTTCTATGATGATGTACCTGGAAGCTGAATGCCGGTTGTATCTGACCCATCCTTCATCAAATTAATAGTAAGCTTGTCTTGACAAACATCCATGTAATTTTAAAAATGTGTTTTCTCTTTAACCTGTTTAAAGTGTTAACTAGTAAGCTGACATAAACCAAAAGACATGAGAGAAGTGAGCATATAAGTATGTGAGCTTATTTTCTTTGGTAATTTTGCTGATTGTAGAAGAGACTTGGAATTGGGCCCTGATAACAGTAAATTGAATGCATCACAACTAGTGCCTTCTCTTTTTTTGGTTTCAGCTCTGGTCTTGTTCTTACAGCCATGTTATGTGATTCAGTCTGGCATAAATACTGTGCTCACTGAAGCAATGACAAAACTCCCTGCATCCAGCGTGGATGCTTCCAGACTCTGTGCATCCAGAGTAGAACTGGGCCTTCACCCAGTTCTGAGCCTGGGATGCAGTCTGGACATGGATGAGGTGAAGCAATGGCAATGTGGTACCCAAGAATATCCTGTGCTTGAACAAATATTTTGAACTCTTTTCATCCTAATGTGCTGTTAACAGTAGAAGTGTGACTTGTATACAGCTCCTGTTTGGACACAGCCCAATATCAGGTGTAACACAGCTGATGCAATTGGGAGCAAAGAAGTGGAGCAACAGAACCTGTGCTTTCCTGTTGCATCTGCATCTTGGCTACTTAGCTGTGTGCTTGCCTTGCTGTATTTATTGCTCATGGCTCTTTAGAGAGAAGCAATTGCTTTGTTTTTTTTTTCTGGGACACCTGGAACGTAGAGGAGGTGAAGCTCGTGGGCATGGTGGCCATGCAAAGGAAGAGTTGGGTCTCAGATTCCCTGAGGAGCGTTACCCCTTTCTTTGCGCTCAGGTTGAAACAGGCACATGCTTTAATCTATTTGCTGGACAAAAGCCTCCAGCTCCTCGGCATGTTAGTGGACTCTAACAGGCCTAGTCACAAGTGACATAGTTTACATGGGATTTTGTCAGCAGCATGTTTGTTTTTTTTTTTTTTGAATCATTTAAGAGAGTTACATCATAGAAAATGCAAGCTCAGTGGAAATTTTACTGTCCTGGACTTTGCAACTTTTTCAGAGCAAGCAGCAGCCAAGCAGATAATCCCATCTTCTCATATCTGACTTTGTCCTTCCTGTCCTGACATGAATTGGATCGTGGATGCCTGTGTATGTACTGGGTCCTTGATGCTGTTGGGGACAAAGAAGTTGGGAGGGTATCAAAGAGCAGAAGAATACTGATAGAGACCTGCAGCGGTTGATTAACCAGTCCTGATTGCAAAGAAGACCCACAGCAACAGGGAATGGTTAATAGATCCAGAGACTGGATATTGGCAGGACTAGGCTTGGCTTTTGGTTTGTTTGAATGGTGAAATGGTGAAATCATGTGTAAGTGTCAAGGCTTAGTTCTGAACCTGGGAAGGCAGAGGTACAGTCAAGTTATCAGCCTCTGCCTTTTTCCATGAAGTTATGGAAATCTTTGCTAGCAGAAATCAAATATGAAATAGAGCATTTCCAATTGTTGGGTGAGAGAAAGGTCCTTAAGCAAAAATGTTGCTTGCTAAACTGAAAAATTTGCCCGTCCCCCCTACAACTACCATCTTGTTTCCAGACCCATAAGGTGCATGTCCTAGGAATAGAATAAAACGCAAGCTGGCCACAAATGTTTCCATGAAAGTGTTTTTATTAGAAAATTTTGTTGAAATTGAGACCTTTGTGGGAAAGGATCAGATTTAATGAACTTCCCGTTCTGAAAGTACTTATAAAAACAACTTTAAATTTGTGGATACGAGTCCCTTTTTTTATGAAGAGGGGCTTTTATTCCCCCCCATTTTGGCACAAAAATCTGTTTGAAACTTTATTTGTAGTTTTAACAAGTTCCTGGAAAAAAATGGCAATTAAGTGAGAGTAAAAGGTCAGGCCTTTGTGGGTCTGTCTCCTTCTAGCTCCTTTCAGTGCTTTGCTGCAGGGTACTGAGCCATTGCTAAGGTCTGTCCCCTGCAGCTGGTGGCACATTGGCCAGAGCAGCGAGGGGAATACAAGCAGGACCCTGTGAACAGAGTCCCATGTCATCTCCTGCATCCTGCCCTTGGGGAGGTAAAGAGGACATGGCTGCCTTAAGTTATGTAGGGGACAAACAGGAGCTGGAAGGACATGTGGTCCTTGGGATGAGTATTGTGAATGGCTGTGCTGCATGTGTGTGCATTTCCACTTGTCTTGGTTGCTGGAGACTGCTTCCATGACTATGCAGAGCACCAGCAAGCTACAGGAGAGTCTGTTTTGTCGCATGATTTAACCCTCTACCATGCTTTTCAACTGGCCTTTTTAACACTTGGTAGTTGTCATTGTTTAAATTCTTCCTGTCTTCCTAGGGTTTACTACAGCTGCCCCAAAATGTAACAACCCACAGACTACAACAACTCCTTATCTTTTTTTTTTTTCCCCCTCCCTAAGGGTTGTGATGGAAGTGCACCCCTCTTCTCCACTGCCTTCTGCTTGCCTTACATTTACTTGTAAGGCTGTGCTCCTACCAACCTATTACATGCTTGTCAAGGAATCACTTGGTATGGTTGCTGACCAGCAGAACAATGTTGTGCCTAGATTTTGCTGTCAGAGTTTTTACATATAACATTATTTTTTGGTTTGCTACATGTTTTTTGTACTTCTCAGCATGTGTGTACAGGCCAATCCAGCTTCTCAGCGCTGCCATCCCAGTGCTGTGTTTTCCTCCATTGTACAATGTAGACTTGCCCCGTGTTTCCTCCTCTCCCTGTTCCCCTTATCTGCCTCATCCCCAGACACGCATATGGTTCAATTTACTCCTTGGAACTGGCACTGAAATAGGAGCTAGGAGGTGTGTAGCTGCAGCTTGGAGAAGCATTTCTGTAACCATACTGCAAATGGGTATTGTGCTTTCTAGACAAGGCTCAGTTTGCCCTTTGAGGCTTGATCTAACAAAACTGGTGCTCAACTTCCAGCCTGCTTTTAGTGAGGTTGCTCATGCATGTGAATTAAGGCACACAGTTAAATGGTATTTGGTATCCTGTGGAGAAGCTGTATTTCAAGGTGAGTGGTTCTTATGGTTTTTCTCTTCTGTATTCAGTGTTCAGAACTGTAGTGTGACTGACACAACAGACCCAACATGCTGTGATGTGCTGAAAACATAATAGCGTTCTATGGCTGTTGTCCTATCCTCTTCAGCATCAGGGAGTATGGCTAGATCAAAGCTGCTCTGAACTTTATGAGTTCCAAGAAGCTGGTGATCATCTCTCCCTTTTCCTTAACTTTGGCCTGATAATCAGCCTGCCGAAGCCAGAGAAAAGACTCCTGTTGAATGTCGTGGATCAATTGTGTAGGCTGGATTTGCACTAGCATGTTTCAGCCTTGTTCTCTTCAATATCTGGAATGAGCTTTTTTGCCAGTTTCTCAGGATATGAGGGCTTGAGAAAATTCAGAGCAGTGCAGGCGGTATGTGAGTCACTCAGTGTGTGAAGCCTTTGCCCAGTCATCCCTGGATTTTCCACATGATTTTGAGCAAACAGGTTGTGTTATGGAAGAAGAGCAGATGAGTAAGTTGCTTACGGAGGCTACTGTGCCTGTCTGTTGTAGACATGTGTCTCCCGTTGCTCCATGATTACTGATCTGTTCACATGGGGTCTGCAAACCTGGCCACACTTCTTCAGCCTGGGGTCCACTCTGCGTGGGTTGTTTAGGACAGATAAATCTAAATGGCGGGAAAGGGCTCTTCCTTGCTGCTTTCCTGGCTGCAAACATACTGACAGGCCATAAAATAAGGACAGTTGGGGAGTTACAGCAAAATTCAAGTAGACTCTTACCTTGTTCTTGCTTATGCCCCTTGTCTGCTTCCTTCACCCGCTGGCTCCATGGTTTCAGATGCATCCTGAGAGAGATGATGTTTCTGGTCTGAGACTGCCAGAAGTCTAAAGGTTCTCTGTCTGTCCAGGCCTGACTTCCCACTGGTACTGCTGTCTCACTGCCAGCCTGCCAATAATGCATGGCTTAAACGACATTGCCGCTGCCAGAACTGCTGCTGCTGTGCAGGGGCTCTCCTGGATCTCATTCCAAAAGATTGTAAGGAATCAGTAATTTGGGATTCTATCCCTGCTCATGCTTAGCTGCTATCTGTATTCAACCCGCCTGCCTATGAAGTCAATGGGCAAAACTTGCTGTTGCCTGGGGCACCAGGACTGATGAGGGAAAAAGTTGTGAATGTATCTCATCCATTTTCTGCTGTTACCTCTGATAGTCTTTGCAGATGGCCCATCCTGAGTGCAGGCATCGATAGAGAGATTAGGAGGAACTGATGATACCATGCATATGTGGCTTGTTGTTAAAGGACTGACAGGCAAATAAAAGGGGCTCTGTCAACAGTGTAACACAGCAGGATGTGGAAAACAGAGTTTGTATCACCTCTTTTTGACTAGCTGAGGACAGAACGGGGTGCTCTGAACTTCCTATGTTGTGTTTATAATTTTTCTCCACTTTTCCTTGCACACTCTCCAAGCTGTTGGTATCTTGACGGTAACTGGTCTACAGCAGGGAAGTGGAATTTGTTCTGAACCTTCATTTCCCTTTCATTGCAGTCTACCAGTCTTTCCTCTTCTGTCACACAGAGATAAATATTGGTTTCAGAATTAAAGACCATGTCAGCACTAGACTCTTAAGCTTGTTTTAATGATTTCATACAGTGTTTCATATGACAAAATTAATAAACATCTGTCATCTCAATGCATACTCCATAGCATGGGTAGAAACAAAGCCATTCTGATAGTCACAGCTGTGCTGTGCTCCCCTCAGCTTGGGGAGTCTGTTGCTGAGCCCTACACAGTACTGGACAGAAACATCCCACCTTCTGCTAACAAAGTACCCTGCTGTAGACCAGACAGAGACCTGACTGGTTCAGGAAAGTCTGGTTTAACTCCATCTGCTAAATCACTGTTCTGTGATTAAAAACGTTCACGCTTTATCCATTTAAAATAGCAGACCAACAAAAATTTTGGGAGATTGAATGTAGTAAGAGAGAGCGCTGCTTTAATACTTCCCCAAGTTTGTTCTTTCTCCCCTCAATTTGGCTAGCACCTACTTCTACCTAATATTTTATGAAGACAACACTTTGTGGCAGCTTCAGAACAATTATGTTAAGCAAGAGCTTCCTGCAGTCAAATCATCCCATTGCTGTCTCTGCCCAGTTTCACTGCCCCTGTCTGAGGGGGAAAGGAGCATAAGTGGCTTCTTGGCAGGTTCCCATCACCTGATCTTTTGTTTTAAACTATACTGGGGGCGTGTTTTCCCTTTGCCTGCAATGCCTGCCTTCTGCAGTCAGCTTTGGCTCTTATGGATCAGAATCCCATCTCTTGAAACTCTTCTGCCTTTTCATTGGCTAGAGAGAGCACAGGGAGACAGAGGTCCTGCATGAGGAGGAGAAGATGAGGCTGTTGACTAGCTGACATGGACTGAACTTGTCCTCTTATTCGTGGGGGACAGCTGGAGCCCCTGTTTGATCCTAAAAGAAGACAGTTCCTTGCTCAGACCACACAGTCTGGGAAGATGCTTGGATTATTTCTCTTGCTTCTCCCTGGCAGTCCCAGGCAGGGTGCTGCCCCTTGTGCTACAGGCAGAGAGGGAGGGAGGAAGTGGAGCCTGAAATGGTGAGGTTACCTTGTGCAGAGGACTGCACTGAACTTGTGCTCTAAAGCTGTGCGACAGGCTGTCTTGGGAACACCACCCTCACCCTGGTCACGGATGCTGCTTTTCCTGACCTCTAACTGGTCTCCCTCCACAGTCCTGGTCTGCAGAGAGTCCTTGTCTGCCTTCCTGTTCCACAGCCAGGATGTGACCTTCTCTTCCAGTCTCACCTGGCCTGGGCTAAACCAGCTTTCCTTGTTGAGCATGTGCCCTGCTTCGCCATGAAGAGAAGTCTGCTTTGCTTCCAGTGAATGATATTTGACTTCAGTGGTTTGCATTGTGTGCTCTGCTTCCTGCTCCATTGCTGTAACAGCTTATTCCATCAATATATTTTATAAAAAAAAGGTGCCGAGGGACAGAAAGCATTTTTAATTTAAAGTAGTGTGTGGCTGATGAGCCATCTCTAAGAGACACTTCCCAAGGCCTGTGACCTCAGAGGAGTTCTTGTTGCACCTATGTTCTTTCACCCCCAAAAATCCCCTTCAGAGGAAGGGGAATGATGGTTAGAGGCAGCCTGAAACAGAATTAGCAGGGTTGGAGGGGGAGAGGGAAACTGTTTGACTGTCTTGTCCTGTTCAATATGTTGTCAAGAAGTTCTTTATGCTTCCTGCTGTTTATCTTAGGACTAAATGAGATAATTAAGTGTATACAGAGATGGAACTCCATTCATCTGAGGTCCTCAGTATCTTGGAAATGGTTGTGTGACTGCTTTGCAGACAAGCCACTCTCTCTCTCCCTTACTTTAAGTGTTTTGCTTCTGGCACAGGTCATATGGAGAGCTCTACCTGACCTTTGTTGGGGACAGGAGTGAAGTATGTTGCCCAAGGCCCCAGGGTGAATCTATGACATGAGCAGAGCCCTCAGCTGTGAATCCCTGCTCCTCAGCCCTCCCCCTCTCGTTCCTGACCCTGGTGTTTTGTACCCTTTCACACACAGTCTGTTATCTTCTGTTTCTTCTGCCTGTTTTTCAGAGTGACAGGAGATGTACTGCACAAGGTAATTAACTCATCTGTGAGAAAAGCTCTGTGAATGGTCTATCTGCAACAGTGTAGGAGAACTGAAAAAGTGTCATTCTTTGTCTTCTCCTTTATAAGCCCTTGGTTTTCCATAGTAGGGCCTGGGACACCCTGTGGTGAAATCCACGAGTAGGCTGTCACACACTGCAACGTTTGATCTCGAGAGTGAGGAAATCCCTGTGAGATACTCCTGATGTACTCTGGAAATACTAGACCTGAGTGCACGAGGCACTATGGTAACCCCCCAGGGCAGTATCCTGTCTTCCAAGCAGAGCAAACACTTGCTTTTTCCAGGCCCCACTTCTACCATTCCATCCCTGTACCCTGAACAATCAATTTCTCTGTTAACTTTTGGCCAGTTCAGGCTCTTCTGTGTCAGAAATGTTAATCTCACTGAAATTAAACACTCCTGGTGGGTTCCCAGTCCTCACAGTAGTCAAATTCAAGTCCTTGAGCTCCCCACAGCCTTTAAGATGTACAGTCACGGGGTGTTGCCCTTTAGTGGCAAAATTGGTGCAAGGTTTTTTCTACAGTGCCCTGCTATGATTGCAAGCATCCAGCCTCAGACAGTCAGACCTGCCTGTCCAAGTAAGGTCATCTCCTGAGTTGTGCACCTTGAGGCGGTCAGGGTAAAGGTACATGATGCTCCCGGCCTAGCTGTTGCAGGGAGAGGAGAAAGCTAAGCTATGTGTGCATTTTTGGAGTGTCTGCCCCATGAGACAGTGTTATCCTTTGGAGGTTTGTGTCAAAGTTCTGCATTTTTAGTGTTTTTCTTTTTGTAGTACCCATTGAAGAAAGCTCTTGCAGAAAGACTGTCCTGGCAGATTTGGGAGGACGTCTTTGGGAGGACAGCAACTCCTTTACCAGTTGGAAGAAGTTGCAAAGCTGCCACCGTCTAGCTTTTTCTCTGGTGCAAAATGATTCTTTCTGAGCCATAGCTGTAGAAACTTGCTGTGCTGACTGATGTGGATGCTTGAAAGCACGCACAGGCACCAGGAACCTGCAGCTGTGATAATATATATATGTAGTTTAAACACTAATTCAGTCTTTCTGGCAGTGCTAGGAAAGGGAGAAAATTTTACAAATTATAAGAGGCTGTCAAGGCAAGTATGTGTTCTTCTGAAGTCTCCTGTACCAGGCACAGTGCTCCCTCCTGTGCAGAGCCCAGAGCTGGTCAGGAGAGGAATGCAGTGACAGTGTGCTCCCTACTCTATAGCTGTGGTGGTTATTATTTTGAAAACCTGCTTACTGGTCTACAGAAGCAAAACCCTAAGTCCTTGCTTGACTCCTGAAATTCTTCATAAAAACACTTCCACCAAAAAAAGAGTTGGGTTTGATCTGCAGTCTGAAATATTTGACTAGAACATCAAAGTGAGTTTGGAGAGGAAGGGTTACTTGGTAGAATTGATGTTGCAATTTACCTGTCTCTCTTCCAACTCTAGATATTTCTGACATGGATGTTGTAATCTAATTTCTACATACCTGTATTTCCCAAATATTTGGCATTTGGCTTTGTTTTTCATTGGATCCTTCTGAAAAGTCAGTACTTATCTAGGCAGTTTGATATAAACAGTCACTGCATCATGACAGTGCTCTTCTATCCACATTTATATATGCTTATAGGAAATAGGGCAGTGATCTGATAGGCTGTTCTGATCAGTATCAGTGTGCAGAAAATCTAGGTAAATGCCTTTTTGATGGAATTAAGCTGTTAACAGTAGTGCTCTTCCAAATCATTAAAAATCTGCTTACAACTTCAAGAACAATAACAATATCTTAGTTTGTTCTGTTGGTGCCTGTTGCCTTGAACTGCTGCAGTTTAAGGGCCCGGTCCAGCCACCACTGAAGCTGAAAGAAATCGTTTGATTGGACTTGACTGGCCATTATAGAAGTAAAGTTCTTCAGACACAGCGGCTGTAGTATTTGTCCCTTGAACAGAATTTTTTAAAGGCTGAAGATATGGGTGAAAGCTATTACTTACAGTAAGACTTCACGTTCTTTCCCCTTCCTCCCCACTTCCCCATCCCTGACTTTAAGAGAGATCAACTTTTCTGTACACCATTCAGGTGGTTCTTTTAAAATCAGATACAGTCCTGTAGCCAAGCTACTGAGACTGAAAGTTATGTGCCTGATAGAATATTTCGTGAAGAGAAGCTGGTCAGCATGACAGTGAGACTAACTTGGGTTTGGAGGCATCAGGGGACGTGGTTGGTGACAGCAGAGACTCACAGGTCAGGGAAGGGACTAATGAGTTTGAGTTAATCCATTTTCTAATGCCCAACAGGATACTGATCTTGAAGGAGTGGAACAAGCTAACATCAGAAAAAGAGGTCCCTTGTGATATCTCAGATCAAACACGCACAATAAATGCATTTCAGGTCCAAGGCTTATAGTGTGCCTGTGCACAGGGGATGACCTTGTCTATCCCACAGCCACTTTGTGGAGACTCAATCCCATCTCATGAGGGAAAAAATGAGCTTTTTCTTTTTTTGGAAGCTTGCCCTACATGCTGTTATCAGATATATGTGCATGCAAATGAAGCACTCACCTATTTACATGGCTTACAGTTGGTAAACAAAGTAGTGTGAGTCTTCTGCCATGTCCCTTTGGAAGAGGCTACAACAGAGAAAGCAAGACTGGGAGAGTTGGCATGATGTTGGGCAAAGCATGCTAAGAAGCCTATAAGTTTGTGACTATACACAGATAAGATCTGGCACTTAAATAGCAGTTCATATTCGAAGTGGTCACTGAAGAAATGATATGCACACAAGCTTTATCTCTCTGTTGAAATGGTGTTCTCTGAGACACTGCTGATAAACCATTTGGAACAATATCACCTGGTTTATTGCGACAGGGAATGAAGAATGCTTATTTCTTGCTTAAACTTCCAAAGTGACTAAGCTCTGCAAGAATAAACAGTAGCTATTTCCCTATCATCAAATCACCGGGAATAGGCCTTTTCCCAAGAGCAGCTACAAAGTTTTTGGCAACGACTCTAGTTTGGGTTGTATGTGTTAAATTACATCCAAGAGCTAGTCCCTAAAATAGTGCAATGCCTTAGTGCTTGCATGGTGCCTCACTGTTGAGTCAAACACCGCTTCCCAAAGAGCTCAAGTTCTCCTGTGGAATCTCTGCTCAGTGCTGTCCACACCTAGTCCTGTTGTGCTCTGAGAAGGGCAGGTCATAGCCTGGGGTCAGATGGTTGCAAGCTGTGCTTATGGTCTTAGTAACAAAGACTACCAAGATGATGCTTTCATATCCAAAAAGCAGCCAAATGACTCTCCGTCCATCCCCTTTGCTTGCTTATACACAGCTATACTGGTCAGGACCTGCCTCTGAGTAATCCTCTTGCCTTCTCTGAAGGGTGTCATCTTAAAAATGGCAATGACAGATGGTTTTGATACAAACTTATGAAAAAAATGTACTTAAAGAACCAGGGCAGTTTAAAAAATCTTGTTCCTTAGAGTGTAGTTTCCAAAATTTTTGATGGCGTACCCCTTTCACTCAGAAGTTGCCACTAGGAAGAACATTCTCAGTGCATACATAATGCAAACATATTATCCATCTTTTGCTCAGTAATGCTAAGAATCTAGAGCTTAACTGTTATTGGAAATCATTAAATTGCTTGTGGACCACTTGCTGCTTTGATTAGTGAAAGAAAAACTCAGTCTGGGCTTCCACTGCACAAACAGGACAGGAGAACTGGAAAAGGTTCATTATTCAGCAGTTTATTTCCAACTCAATTAGGCTCCTTTTATTACTAACTCTATTAGGCTCTGTTTATTATAAAATCTATTACACTGTCTGTATTGCTAACTCTATTAGACCCTATTTGCTTCCACCTCTATTAGGCTCTATTCCCTCTGTAGCACCTATCTATACCGTCTCTGCCACGTGCCACGCCAGGTCCAGCCGCATTCCCTGCAGCTGCAGCGTTGGTGGCACAGGTGCAAGTGGGACAATGTGGGGCTGTTGGGCTTTGGCCCTGGGGTGGCGTTGGCGTGGC
>JAVKLA010000036.1:7154865-7185892 GCA_034782735.1 Sagittarius serpentarius | reverse complement strand
TGCCCGTTCTGCATAGTGGTGACATCACGGCGTAACACCTTGGTAATGTTTGACAGCGGTGCCCTGGCAACAGGGAGCAGACAGGAGAAATTGCTGAAGAGCACTTGTTGCTTTTCACTCCCAGAGCCACTGGTGGTGGGACTCTGATGCCCAGAAGTCAATAAAGCTGTGTTGAATGTCTGTAGGCACTGAGAGGACTGTGCTGTGTCCAGATGCGTCCAGGAGTGGGTCCACATGGAGGAGCAGGGACAGCTGCAGTGCTGGGCATCCCAGTGCCCCGTTTGGGAATTTTTCCAGCTGGGTACCTCTGATACATGCAGAAATGTCCTCATACTCTTTGTTGTCATTTCACTGAGATGGTGTCTGTAAGGAAACATGATCCAAGATATTTTAGGTACCTAATTTGCACTGATCTAAACACAAAGAGCAGCTGCAAGTTGTATAGGAAGAAGCCTCCACTAGGTATAGGAGAAGGTAGTTCAAAGCACAGGACAAAAGGAGGAGGAGCATTTATCCAATCCTCAGCTTTTTCAAGTGGTATTAAGATACTGAAGAAAACAGCAGGAAAAAAACCCTTTTCTTAAAAAGCATAGAATCATTTAGGTTGGAAAAGACCCTCAAGATCGTTGAGTCCAACCATTAACCTAACACCGCCAAGTCCACCACTAAATCGTGTCCCTAAGTGCCACATCTATGTGTCTTTTAAATAGCTCCAGGAATGGTGATTGAACCACTTCCCTGGGGAGCCTGTTCCAATGCTTGACAACCCTTTCAGCGAAGAAATTTTTCCTAATATCCAATCTAAACTTCCCCTGGTGCAACTTGAGGCCATTTCCTCTTGTCCTATCACTTGTTACTTGGGAAAAGAGATCAACACTCACCTTGCTACAGCCTCCTTTCGGGTAGTTGTAGAGAGTGATAAGGTCTCCCCTCAGCCTTCTTTTCCCCAGACTAAACATTCCCAGTTCCCTGAGCTGCTCCTCATAGGACTTGTTCTCCAGACCCTTCACTGGCTTTGTTGCTCTTTGGACACGATCCAGCACCTCAGTGTCTGTCTTGTAGTGAGGGGCCCAAAACGGATTCAGAAGGTAAGAAAAGAGGAAAACTATTAGGCAAAGATGTGACAGGATCAGCATCATCTTATACCTTTTCTCAGTGTTAATTCAGTGAAGAAGCATTATCTCCAACACAAAGAATCCTTTTCCTGACATCTCCTCCTCTGAAGGTGCCACTTCCTAGTGCAAGACAGGAGTCAGGGCCAACCTGTTGCCTCTAACTCATTTCTGCTGTGGAGACTGACAAGAAGGCAGTGCTCGCATTGAACCAACTCCATTTCCAACCATTGTATGCTCCACGCTGAAGGAATGACCGCAGGCCATCTGCTTATCAAAGCAATACTGAAGGGAGCAACTACATTCTTAGGAGTCTTAGTTGAGAGAAACAGCCTGTTCTTTGTTGTAATTAAGAAACAGTCCAGTTAGTCTAGGTTTCAAAGACTAATTTCTCTGAAGCATCTGTAGTCTGAGAAAATCTATTAAATCTCTCTTCAAATGAGAAAATGCTCTACCAACACCAACTGGTTCATATTTTAAATAGTGTAATAATTGACACTAAAGGTATATTGCAGAAATTTGGTGATTAAGACTGAGTGATGATATTTATACTAGCTAAGTAACAACTATAAAATCTATAGCTAATGTTTCTGGCATAGATTACATGCACAATACAAGTGGAAATGATTTATTAAACAGCTGAACAAATGGGAGGGGATGTTGCTCAAGAGAATTAGAATGTTAGAGTGGAAAAGCAACACTGAACTCCCAAGCCAGTGGAAAAGTTGAAATATTGACATAATAATTGACATAGCTAACTTAAAAATATAATGTCAGCTGTTAACCATTCTAGTGCCAAAAAAAGTATTCAATTCTTGCCTGAGAAGCTGAACACTCCAGTGATGATGATTGTGGCCGAATAGAAGAAATGAGGTCCTGTACTAAGACATACCCAAAATCAGTACTTAGAGAAATCAAGTGTATATTGAGGACCTGAAGGACACAGGCATTTCATACAGGGTTTTTACAAAAATCCTTTTAGATAATGTTTATAGTGTACCAGGACTAGACTTTTAAACACTATCTGACATTGCTAAAATGTTCATCTAAATACTAGAAAGGCAAGTGTGAAACCAAACTGTTAAGGTTCACAAATTATACAGCTGTTATCTCTCTGGACAAGAAGCGCCAGAATGGTTAGAGCGTCAAACGTGGAAAATGAGGAAAAAGCCAAGGTTTAGGGAATGTTTTCCAGAATGTTTAGGTCATCAGAAGTCAAATATTCTCAAAACTGTAACTTGGTCAAAAATGTGGTGTAGTAGGTCTGGGTTTTGTAGTTTTGTAACGATGTTGAAAAGTACAGGTTAAAGACCATGGTCATTGTCATGAAAAACAATATGGCCTTTTAGAAGGTACTTAAACAAAAGAGTGATTTTAATAGATCAATGCAAAGTTTTACGTCAGCAGAATTGAGAAAGCCTTGAAAAAGGTCTGCACTGCTAAAGTGCATTTGCTGTTTACAAAATATAGCTAATCTTAGTGAGTGGGAGCAGTCAATATTGTACATAATGATGAAGAGTAAAAAGAAACTATTTGTATTTCATGACTCTCCTCCACTGTGTTAGAAGAAAATATGAACCTTATGTAAGCAAGTGAGCTAAACAAAGAATATGAGTATATTCTTTTTTACTTGCTTCCAGGAGAGTATGGGTTTTAGTACAAAATTATTTAAAATATTTTTATACAGTATGTATACTGGGTACCTGGTGTGTACAATTTATATCTGTAAAATATTATCCACTGTACCATTTCCATTACAATCCTGCATTTGACTGAAATCTCTGAAGGCTAATCAAAAAACTGTGGGGAATGGAACTGCCCAGTCCATATCCTTTCTTCCTCTTTCTCTGAGGAACCTCCTCTTTCTTCTTGCACCTCTTGCTTTTGATGGTGTAATAACTGTGTGCTTTGTCAAGTCCAGCAGAGTCCCAGGGAAAGTTTGTAATTCAGATCCACAAAAGCTTGACCTTTGTAGGAGACTGCGTGAGTAAGCTGTTACTTGCAAGTCCAGTGAAGAGCATGGTGATCATGGTAGTTATTTCTGTGGTGTTAGGAGTATACTGGGATGCAAGAACTGGGCAAAAGGTTTGCAGACTCTTATGATGAGTGGATGGGGCTGTTTTTAGGGAACACCCCAAACTGTCGTCAAATACTAAATACTGTGGGAAATGGTTAGGAAGGATGGATTACCTAGTGGAGATGAGAGCAGGCACGCCTCTCCTGGAGGTCAGAGTGGATCTCTGGAGGTAGATATGACTGGGATGAGTTTGTGAGCCATACTGATGGAGGGCCAGAATGAAAAGCCAGTCTGGTGCAAGGCTAAGGCAGAAGTTGCTTTAGCTCTATTTTCATTTGGCAAATCCCTTGTTATTGCAGGGGCCTAGGCTACGTGTGGGCAGCATTGTTTGTTTCTCCTGCTCCCTCCTTATGGCACACTGTAGGTTCTATCTCTTCTGTTACAGGCATTCAGCTCCCTGTGAGGCTGGGGAAGCGTCTGGGCTTGGAGTCCCTGTGAGGCTGGGGAAGTGTCTGGGCATGGAGTGTAAGAGTCCTGGGATAGATGCTCTGTGGGCACTAGTAGAGGGCTTTGCTGTAAGGCTTCCTACAGTTTTAGGGAGAGTGGTGTTGGTGGTTCCCATGTCCTCTTCTCACCTTGTGTGCACCAATATAATTCTTGCAGAGAAAAAGGGAATGGGCAACTGACTCAGCTGTGTACGTGTGGTCTTCACTAGCCATGTGTAGCCAGCCGGAAAGGTGTGGGACTTCTGCCCAACTCCTGATGCTTGCCCATTTTGAAGGTGTCTGGGCTTGGGATGCTCAGAGGTACAGCTTAATGTCCATGCCATTGGTGGCTTCTGTCCCGCAGCAGGTTGGAAACAGTGGTAATAGAGTTAATGAGCTTTTTCGTTAAAGCATGTTTTGGGGAAATTAGTACATGGCTGCTTTTCCTATTGGCCTCCTGGGCACAGCTGTGGAGCCCATCTCTGTGGCACAGAAAGGCAAGTTCTCCTTCACTGGGTGTTGTTGAAATTGTTGTGTTGTATTTTTTGTACAAACACCCATTACCACAGTATCTGAACACCTGTGAGGAGTTGCTACACCAGGATGTGGTTGGGTTCAGAGGCACACAAAGTGATGAATATCGCATTCTACCTCTTTAATTGCCACCCCACACAAATCTTTTTTTGGCAAATAAATCAAGGAGGGAGGTTGGTGCATGATTCATTAAAAAATGCTCAGTACAAGGAAGGCAGGAGTAGACAGGTGGAGACAGGACTTCTAGATGCTGTGGCAGCAGCTCTTCTTTGCAGCAGCCTGGAAATGACTGAAGCTTTCATTGAGGTTGACAGTAGGTTTCCTGTTCTGTGTTTTACTGAAGGATCTGAAGCAGCAAAGCCCAATGTTTTTGGAGTAGGCCTCACTGTTACCACCTTCCTGCCTGCCCCAAGCCTACCCACCTCTGGTCTCTCTGTCCTTCCTGTCTAACCCCCTGCAACTGCTCCTGCCTTATTTCCACCTCAGGGTTCTGTTTCCTTGCCTGGCCCTGCTACTAGGTGCAATCGAGTAAATGGGGTCCCAAGTTGGTAGGCCTGGGGAATGCAGCAGCTCGAACCCTGCTCCACATCAGGCCTCACTTCTGGTTTTGGCTTATGTGACCTTGGAGACCTGCCTATTGAAAAGAAAGAGGCTTCTTGTAGCTCCCAGCAAATTTCACAGCTACCTGGAACTCACAAGGAAGACTTGTAAGATTGTAGGAATGTGGGAATGAGAAATAAAGGGAAATGTTTAATTGTTACTTAAATAACTGTTTACAAACAGGAGAAACTTGTCTCTGCTGACAGTAAGATATCCATACATAAGTAATGAGAACCTCACCAGGCCAACCTTTTGGTTGCATGTAGCTCAGCGGAGCAGCAGCGCTGCCTCCCTGTCCGCCTGTTCTTTTGACTGCAGAATGGGGGTGATGGTGTCTGGCCGCATTTGCATCAGCCAGTGGAGACCCAGTGATGAACAGTAGCCAGAAAAAAGTGTGAAGCCTAAACTCACCTTTGGCATTCATACTGCTTCAAGCTTGTGTTTTTTCCCAAAGTGCATTTTCAACCGGTCTTACGTTGCTTGCAGCTTTTGTTTGTGTTTAGCAGATAACTACAGCTAAACTAATAAATCAGATAGTAAACATTTCATATGGAAATGTTCAGAAAACCAATGTGTGGTGGTGCTTTTCTCTGTAGTTAGCTGGTGAGAGCGCTGCTAGGTGGGGTATAAGACCCAGTTTCAAATCCCCTCTCTACATTTAGATGCAGAATCTGGATTTAAAAATCTCCTGTGCCACAGAATGGCCTTGTCAATTGACTGGGAGCCGTTTTGTGACGGGTTTTTCTGCCTTTCTAGCCAAGCTCCTTGTGGATGTGGGTGCAGTCACCAGGGGCCAATCTGTCACCAATATGAAAAATGACTAGCCCGTCTCTGGTGTGCTGGAACAGTTGTCACTGGGCAGTCATGCCAGTGAAAAATACTCTGTTCAGCTATGTATGTGTACCTTACTCTTAAGTAGATGTTCCTTTTCTTCTAATTGCCTCTGTGCTACTGTTACTCCTGAGCACCTTGGAGCACTATAAGTAGTAATAACTACTGATGCATGTGGGAGAAATCAAGGTAAATATGTACCTTGTTAAGAGAGCTCCAGGAGGAGCACAGAAAGGGAATTTTGTCTTGTACAATGTATAAAGCTCCCATGGGTGTGTCCGAATGCAGGCTTACTAGCAGAAGAGTTATACTCAGAAGGTGAGCGGTTTGGTTCCTGGGTATTGGACTCTGTCAGGTCAGCAAGTGAGCGAGAAATACTTACATGTTGAGCCTCTGTGGTTTGTTTTATTTTTTTATTTATTTTGGTTTGCTTTTTATCCAGAGGTCTTTGAAACCAAATGGAAGCTCCAAACTGGTGTGGAGTCAAGCCCTTGGTCTGGCTGTGGGTATGTGGAAATGAGCTGGAGTGGTCAAGATGGGCCTTATCACTCTAACCTGCCTTGAGTACCATACCACAGACCTCTTTCCTGTAGTGTAAGGAGTCTTGTGTCTGCCCATTATGCTGAGGCAGTGAAATGAAAAGCTGAATGAGCTGCACCTCTGTGCAACACAGTTGCGTGGGGAACGGTTTCTGGGTAAGAACACAGCAGGATGCTTGCACGTGCCAGCTGGAGCTCTTGGTTTGCTGCAGCGCTTGCTGTGTCCCTGTAGTAACTCTTCTTTAGCTGGGATGGAGCCTGCAGGTGCCATGGTCTATGCCACAGGGCAAGAGGCTGCTTTGGGGAGAAGCAGGGGCCAGAAAAATAGTATTTTGGCATCTGGATTCCTGTTGTAGGCCATGTCCTGTCAGTGTTTTGTTGCCCTCTAGCTACTAGCATAGTGAATTTAACTGTGCACAGGTCAAGAGCTGGGTAAAGAATGCAGAAGTTGTTTGGATTGAGGTACTGGGTACTGTGCCTCGAAAGCTAGGCATCCAAACCCGTCTGTAACTGTGGTGTTCTGCAACTCTAGTTACCCTGTGCAGCTGCTTGGAGAAGGACACTTATGAAAGGTTTCTTGCAAGGACCTCTGGGATTGCTTAGTACATACTAGTTACATTTGCCCAAGTGTTGTGGCTGACCATAAAAAGTGAGTGGAACAACATCAGAAAGCTCTTGCAGTTTTGTTTTAGTCCTAGCAGTGCTGCCTCACCACAGTTACCATCCTGGTCTTCCCCTCTGTGCTTTCAGTGCCTCCTCTCTGAGGTGACCAGAACCCCAGCTGCCTGCTCAGATTGATTGTGCTTAACTT
This sequence comes from Sagittarius serpentarius, assembly GCA_034782735.1. Lineage (NCBI taxonomy): Eukaryota > Metazoa > Chordata > Aves > Accipitriformes > Sagittariidae > Sagittarius > Sagittarius serpentarius. Next base: position 7,178,963 of record JAVKLA010000036.1, on the reverse strand, counting down.
GAACTAGCTGGTTTAGGGTGAAGTCCTCATATGGAGAGGGCCATCTGTAGCTATCTCATGCGTCAGCAGCTCAGTCCAAGACCAGACTCCTCTAAAGGGCGCAGGCTTTGCAGCTGCAGTAGATGTTGGTTCCCACAGGAAACCTAGCACCTAAATGGTGAATTAATGAACTATGGTACTGCATTTGCTTTCAGTTGTGTTCTTGTAACCAAGTCTAAATTCAGCTGCTGATGGTTTTTGCACCAGCTGGAGTGGTCACACTCTTCCTTAGCAGTTTTTACCTCTCTGCTTTTTTCCTTAATGATGACGAAGGCCCTAGTCGTGTGATCTTCCACAACTGTGAAAGTGGCCTTGTGTGCTGCTTGGCGCCTGTCTTCAACACCACTTCTCAAGGCTGCCACGGTGGCCTTCTGGTGCTCACTCGTTGTGGAAAGTGTGTGAGTGTGTGTGTGTCGACCTATGAGGGTAGCACAGGTGATGCACACTCAACCGTAGCTTCTTAAGGTGTGATTTCCTGGACTTCCTGGCTGCCCACCTGATCCTTCTCCTCCTTTTGCCCTACTCTGAGAGAAGAACAGGCTCTGGTACTGCTGTCCGTCCACATGATGTTCTTGCTGGCGCTTGCTGTGGTCTGTGGCATTAAAAAATAGAAAGCATGTACCCTGTTATCACTGTGCTGTGGCAAGAACACAGTTGTATTCATGTAGAACTATTGCAGTCTGTTTGTAAGACATGATATAATTGAAAAGTCTGGCACATTTCCCACAGCAAACATTGTTAATCCCCACTAGCTAGGATTAGTCACCACTTCTTACAAGCCTTGACACAAAGCTAGCAAGTTATTCAGTTAATCCGCACTTACGGGATAAATATTGCATCCTATGGGAAATTAGGCAGCATCTTCTTCCTCTCCTATTGTACAGTGATGCATTGTGTCTCTTACACCTGAAGGTGGAAGGGAAAAATGCAATAATATGTGATTGATGTTAGCAGACACCTGCTATCACAATGCAGCAGGATCAGCAGGGAAATTTAGTACAAAATAGCTTGCTGAAACCAGGCAGCGAATATAAACAGCATCTTTGTGCTCTTTATGGCACTGGAAAATTTTCCTGTTACACAACAATAAGTACTCGATGCCTCACAGCTGCAAGACTCTTCCAAGCGTCCCCTCTTCCTTTTTACTGTGGATTTTTTCCTCCTGTGATTTCAAGCTGTATCTGCAAGTAGTGTCATTGGAATTGGTTGGTATATTTCCCATGAAACTGAGGTCGCTGAGATGAAGGCATTTCAGGCTCTGAACTTCTGCAGAGTCCAAAGTGCAGCCCCAAGTTTCCTCATGGACAATCTCCAAAACCACAAGATCTTACTGAGTAGGTGACCTGAGATCCCATTTTTCTGGGCCAAGTAGCTGAGTGGATCTGGACACACCAGGTTTCCAGCTGTTGGGCAGTCTACCTGGGGAAGCTGGCTTGAAGCAGAGCACCAAGGAAGCTCAGAGACTTTGGTTCAGCAGCCCTGCCAGGGAGTTTCTTCCAAGCTTGCACATTGCAAGCGTCCAGTGAAACCAACACCACCAGTGGGCACAAGCAGGAAAGAAGGAGCCTTCTGGCTGGGGAGCTCTTGATTTGTGACGAGTTTTGAAAATTTCTGATTTCAATGTGGTTTGATCCAAAACCTTTAAAAAAAAATTATTACTTAAACAAGTATTCCCTTAGATGCTTAACTCTCCCTGTGGTTTTGACCAACTTAAATTACATTTTATCTTAGATCATTAGATAAATAATTACATAAATGAATGGAAGTTTCTTCACCTCATTGATTTATCATCTCATTGGACCAAGTCATGTTTTCAGGCATTTTAAGCTTAAATTTCACTCTCAGTCAGTGAAGTGGAGTTGTAACTCTTAAGCAAGGTGTTTTCGAAAGAGAGGACTCATGCTGAAAGCTTTTTCTGTTTTGACAATCCATCTAGTTACTTATCCACATTACCGTGTGACTAAGTTTCCCTAAATCTGGTAGTGAATTATGTTTCCCTCTTGCCCCATCCCAAAAAATTCTTCTGGTGACCATGTGTGTGACCAGCCCTGACTCCCCAGCATCTTGTCTGAGTGGACACCAACTGCTAGTTGAAGTCTGGCATAGGTATCATAGCAAGTTGAGGTTTTCACATCGGGTGATGTTTATGTCTTTTCCTTATCCTTTGCTTTGTGGTGTTGGTTGTCTGTCTAGGAAAAGTTAGGATTCATTTCCATTCCATCATTAGCTGGCTGAAATAGTTCTACACATGATGTTGGAGTTACAGCAGGTTGAGCAGTAAAATTGTGTTAACACCATGAGTCCAGCACAAAAGCAGTGTTTTAACCTCTTCCTTGTTTCTACTGATCCTGGATGTGGTGAGGAAGGTTGTCACACTCAGTATCTGTTTAGAAACTCTCACACCTGTAGTTTGGATTTTTAAATACTTCTTTATTATTTTTCCATTGTATTTCTTCAAGACAGGTCAGTAACTGCAGGAAGAAAGCACTCAGCTTGTCCTTGCTGACACTGGAACCAGCTTGTCCCTGCAGTCCTTTCTTGACCAGTGTCCTGGCCCTGCATTCTGGGTGGCTGAGCAGGAAGGCATCCATCCCTGCTGGCACCTCATCGGTCAGGTCCAAAAGCTGTAATGTTTCTGTGCTTTCCCCAGAGTGCGTCTTTTGTGTCTAATAAACCACATTGGTAGGGCTCCTAGAGAAAATACAGTATTCAGGCTGCCTTTGTAAACTGACACTACCCTACAGCTCCTGGAGGCAAGAGCCGGTGTTTCTTTGGTGCCTGGAGATGGTCAGATAGCAGGTTACAGGCCAGTTGAGATACATTGCTGACTCAATTGGAAATTGCCAGCAGTATTTTTCTCCCCTACTGTCCCCATCTAGAATTTACACAAGAAGGTCATGTTACTGTTGTTTCCTCTTCTACATTCCCTGTCAGACAAGGTCATTTTTGAAGCCACTGACCAGTTAAGCTTTAATTCTGCAACCATGGAAAATTATTATCAAAGAGGACAAGCTTCAAAGTAGATGATTAACTGGCACATCCGATGACTGGTTACATTTTAACAGGCTCCTTTTGCACAACTCCCTTCAGTGGCAGTGAACTTGAACTCACATGGAAGTGAGTTTCCCATCAGACGTAATGGGGTGACTCTCCCTTACCATGTGGCTAAAGCACCCAGTCCTGGCTGAATAAATAGATGGTAAGAGAAAGGACACAGTCCCCTCATAACAAACTCCTGGGAGCTTTCCCTGGAAGCCCAGATGTCCCTGCTCCCAGTCCTTTGTTACTTCTAGTAGAATTTGCTTTATTTTCTGTTGCCAGGGTTATGAGAAGCATAGTCTAAGGTGCCCTGAGATAGGTACAGACTGTCATAGTCCTTAACTAGGCAAAGCAACAAGGTGGATTAAAGACAGCTTCACTCCTGTGTTGGCTCAGGTTTTGGAGTAGCTAAGAGCTAGGCCAAGTTCCTGTGAGGTGTAAATCATCAAGGAGGGAAACTCAGAAGTACAATGGTGCCAGGAAGAGCAAAATGAGAGCTGGATTACAGCAGTGTGGCCTAAATTGATCCTTCTACTACTGTGTTTTGGAAATGTTCTTTTCCTAAAAGAAAATGTTGTGAGGCTGTATGGTGTTTTGGTGCGGAGCATGTATGCAATATTTATAGTCTTTATCTCAATTACCTGCAAAGTTTGAATGTTTTATTTTTAATAAAGGAAAAAGAAGGCTGACAAACCAAAGGGGAGTACAGCAATGCAACAAAACCTCATGGAGAGAAAGATGCTGTCACAAGGGGAGCTTTTTTAGTAAATTCATTCATTGCTTCATTTACATACTGCATTAGTCTTTCCCTTATAGCTTCCCTTCACTGTGGTTTGAAAGATGCATTGAGGAACCTCAAGTCATCTTGCTGCAACCTGAAATGTAGCAGATGCTGTTGTGGTTAGTCATTCAGAGCCAAACCATTAGCTGCCAGCCACTGGCAGAGGCACTGGTATCCATGGAGCTCTGCCTACCCATGTCAGCAGAGCATCTGGCACAGAAGTTTACCCCCGTGTTGAAAAACTCACCTAAGAATTTTCTCCTGTGCTACTGCAGCTAGCCTGCTTATGGGTATCTAGTCTAGTTCCTATACCACTGGCATGGATGTGTCTAGACTGGCTGCGGCTGTCCCTGTTTGACTGCAGTCTAGTCCAGAGTCCATCTGGTTACACAAGAAATGAGCAGAATTTGCCTTGCTGGTGGTGCTGAGGAAGTGCGAGGCGCAGAGGCAGGTATGCAGCCCCATCCTTGGTGTCATTTTGGAGACTCAATTATCTTGTCTTTCCTGGATGACCCCTTCCAGCTCGTGTACAGCTGAGGGCAGAAGTTGGCCTTTACTGGTTTATTTACGGCAGCTTCATTTTTGTTCTGTTTCCTCTGTTAGCAATAAGAAATGAATACTGTTCTTGGCTTAATCAGGGTAACTGTGAGCAGGCTCATGCCTGTGCATTTGGAGGCTGTTTTTGAAAGCTGGCTGATATCAGTGTTACAGTGTAAAGCTGATAAATCTTTAAAGAGAAGGTCACAGGGCTGCCTGCAGAGACCTGACATTAGCTTCTACTGACAGTGATAGAAACTAGTGGTGCATGTCTCTGCGATATCGAAGAAGGATGTCTAAAATTCACCTCTGCCTAAAGGGCTAATCTCCTGAAGTCCTTCTGAATGGCTTCTGAGACAGGCTTGAGCAGGGCAGGCATTCACATTTGTCCCACAGGCTGCAGTCTGCCATCCCCTTCCCCACAAATAGCTTTGAGTCAAAGCTTTGGCAGCGTTGTGTGCACAGCTCATTCAGAAAGCAGAGCAAGCTGGTGTGTCCCTGTTGGACAGCTATCAGTTGAGACGTGCAGTGCTGCAAGACTCTGGCAATCAAAAATCTGGTTATAAGGGGTTTTTGCTTTTTTCTTTCTAACCACACGAATGGAAACTGGGGTTCTGACTTAGTGACATGATCCCCATTCCCAGGCCTTATAATGAAATCTCAAATGTTTGGATGCAGGACCAGGGGAGGAGCCAGCACTGGCAAATGCTTTGTTCCTGTCGGAGGTGATGTCCTTGTCCTGGTGGAGACAGGCTCAGGTGTGGGACCTGTGTGGTTACACTCCAGCTGGAAGTTCATCACCCTCATTGTCTGCCGTTCCAATTGTGTAACTGTGAGAAGCTGTCCAGGATAATATACTGGGTTTTGTGCCTGGTAAAACTTGTCCATGAAATGCAAGATGTTGGAAATAGTGAAACAGATGCCTGCCTCTAATAGCACCAGCAAGACAAGGTTTCTGGGACAAATATCTCAGAATAAACCAGCTGCTACAGCTGGGAATAAAGCTGCCAAGAAGTGGCCCTGGAGATCTTTTTCAGGTCTGAAATAGAAGCTGCTAAAGTTTAGGGGGATGTTAATTGGTTAACCATCCTTAGACCACTGTGGCTACAGCAACACTGCTGTAACAGCAGCAGCACAGGCATTTGTGAACCTCTTTCTCTGTAACGCCACTGGGATACGTTACTCCCTCATTTCCCTGCTCTTATCAGCCTTCTGCCTTTTAAAATGCAGAAAGTTCATATAAAGACATTTTAAAAAAAAATCCAGAATTGATTTTATGTGACAGACGTTACTGTCGAATTTAGGAAGATGGCCAAAAGGCTAACAGAACTGAAGAACAATTGAATACAAGGAGACTGCAAGAGGGATGAGAGGGATACAAGCAAGTTGATAAAATTTGGAGGAGAAAAGCCAGTCCTAAGGAATAGGAAGTGAAGGCAAGAGCAGTGAGACTTACCTAAGAAGCCTCATGGAGGCATTTTTGGCAGTATTTCTAGGAGGGGACCGATTCCTACTTTAACAAAGCTCTCATCACAGCCTTTTTCCAAAGCTTTTACAGGACAATGCAGCTTAGTATTGCAACAAAATTGGGCTTTGAAATGCTCTATGCAGCCTCTCTGTTGGCCGCCACATCATCCTAATCAATAACATCAGTCCATCAGTCTTCTAGAAGCACTTAGTAGTTTGGGCACAATCAGCCCAGTTCAAACGCAGCCCCAGAGTGTTGCAGGTTTAATAGCAATTGGTCCTGTCCCCAACTGGTATGAACTGAACCTCTGCTGGTGTCTATGGGCTGTGCTGATTTGAATGAATTCAGGACCTGATAGTGAAGTTTTTCTTGAAACCCATTTTAGGAGATGCTGCTGTTAACATGGGACTGTATCTCTGTCTTGAATATAAATGCAGAGTTGACTGCTATTAAATACACAAGTGACTAAATAAATACACAAGTGACTAAATCAGTACACAAGTGACTAAATCATATAGCAATAGCAGCATGCAATTATCAGCTCATCTGTGGTCACTATGTGCTTCAGACTGATGGCTCTGGGGGCTCATGGCTTAGTAGGAACTACCCCATGAGCAGGAACAACCCACACTTTGCAAGAAAGCGTGGTTTGGGAAACAGGAACCCTTTTCTCACAACCAAAATGGACCGCAGCCAGGTGTTTGGGATGCGAGTTCATCTCATGCAGCATCTGCTGAAGATGTACAACACAGCTCTGGCTGTTCAGTTATTAATGATCTTGACTGTATTTTCATTGTAGAGTGAGTCCTGGGTCTCAGTATCACGCTCTAGGGTAATTACAGCATAGCTGTCCCCATGACCCTCGCAATCTGTGCTCACGCACTGTCTCAGGGCAAGGGGAGAAAAGGCACTTGAAGTCTCAGCTTTCCCTCAGGGTACCTAACCTGGCTTGGATCAGAGACCTCCACAGTGCCAGGGCATTGCTTTTGCTTCGTGAACAGGTATATGTTTTATTTCTATATATATATATATACACATATATATATGTTATGATCCAGAGTCCAGTTCCTCATCCTCACTGCTTGAACCCTATTTAGAAAACTCGAAGTGCCTCCCACCCCTTGAAGGTGTTTTGCATATGAGAATTGACTCACCTGCACCTAAAGGCAGTAGATTGAAACCTGAGAATTTGTCTAGAAAAACAAAACAAAAACAATGAGGCAGTTGGTGATGGTTTAAAGAGGTAGCTTTGAAGATAGGATTTTATCTTTAAAAACGGTGTGTGGGGAGGAGGAAGCAAATGACTATGAAGGACAGATGTAAGGAGAAGCCTGTAGCATTTGTACCTGCAGTCCTTCCATTTTTTCGCTTCATTATCTGTCTGGAAGGTGATGGAGAAATACAGAACAATAGTTGTTTACTTTTTAAAAGTATTTTAATCTTTAGCTTGAAGGTTGGGAGAGCCCTGTATTGGCCCTAAGCTGCATGTTTTGGTTTGGCTTTTCTTGGGAGGCAGGGAGGGATAATTTTCTTTTTTTTTTTTTTTTTTCCCTCACTGAGGTGAGACTTCATGGAAAAATTCCTCCAAGATGAAACTCCCTTGGGCTGGGCATAGTTACCCTGGGAATAAACGCCGTTCATGTACAGGGCATTGGGCAAAATATATAGGAGGCCCTTTGCAATGATCTCTGTAATGTCTAGCCTACCACGCAGGGATTTCACAGTTATTGCAAAGCATAACTCAGTGTTGAAGTGATCCAGCAAAATTTATTACATAAATCTTTACAAAGACAAAGGAACAAAAAGAAGGGCAATGGACTTAGGAGTCTAAATGCTGGGCACAGAGAGCACGTGGTTTATCTCCACTGAACAAAGTTCTGCAACAAAACCTGTATGCGTCAGCACAAATGACGGCAGAGGTACAACAGCCCTCTATGTCTTGGCCAGCAGTCTCTGTAGTCTGGGCAGCATTTTCTTGTAACTTCTCATGGCAGGTGTATCCTGGCTTGCTGTTAGTGCTGTAGAAATAGTTGATTTTAAAACTCATTTGCTAACTAACAGTGGCACTGTTTTGGGTCAGCTTGAGCGTTAACTCTCCGAATTTGCTCTGTGGAAATAACAAAACAAAAATTAGTTTGGAGTTGAACAAAATAGTTTTGCCTTTTTAAACGGCTGTTACTGGGATAGCAGCTCCTTGCCCCATTATCCTCTGGAAGCCAGGCTTGGTGTCACTGTGGCCTCCAGGGCAGAACTTGGGTTGTTCTGCTGGAGGCCAGGCTTGGTGCATGGTGAAGAGAAGCCCCCTTTTCCATTTGGATACTGGCTATATCAGTAATGGATTTCAGGCCATCTCTTCTCTGTCTTTCCATTGCTTTGTTGAGCAAGTGAAAATACTGGCAGGGTCATGTACCTTGTCTTCTGAGAGTCATGTGTTCTGCCCTGGCTTCTCTTCTGTGATGCCAGACAAATTCTTCTTATAGATCATGCCAAGCTGAAATTCACTGTGTATCAAAACTCCTGTTAATATACAGAGAGTACCCTTATACTTTCAAATATCAGCTTATCACCTAGTTAGAGATAAGACACAAAAAAGCAACTCTGCCAAGGGGAATGAGGTGAGATTCCCATGCCACTGAACGAAATATTATCTTGTGTAAACCAGACAAAATGTGAGTCCTGAACCTCCATGTTCAACCAAACTGCAGCTGTTTCAAAGCAGATACAACAGCACTACGAGGTGCCTTTTCTTTTTTTCACTTCCCCTAGACAAAGCACTTATCGTGGAAGTGAGGATGAGAATGAACAGGCCACCCCATCAGTCTGCTGCTAGATCAGACCTGGTAGGAAGCCTGACTTCCAGCTGGCTTGTTACAATGGCCAAAGAAGGTGAGACCAAAGCCTGTCTCCCAAATTCTAGCTGTGCAGCCAGATCCAGGAGGAGGATGGTTCAGAGCAATTCTTCCCCGAACAGACTTGTCTTTTCCCTCAGACAGTCATTTCATGGTTTCCAGAACCAGAGGCTATATCCAATGGACTTTTTCCTCTGCGAATTTGTCTAAGTTGGTGCAAAATCCGGTTCTGGCCTCTACAACAGCTAGTGGCATGCGGTTACACAATCCCACTGTATGTGAAAATATACACTGTTAGTTAATCTGCCAATATTGCTCCTTGTTGAGCAAACCACACCCCAAGACCTTGTTTATAACAAGACAGGAGGGACCACATTTGAAGGCTGTTTCATGGCAACTGAAATTGTAAATAGCACAGCTATCTTCATATGTTGCAAGATAATTTTGCTTCCGGAGGGGTTGGATGTTAAAGTGTATGTAAGTAATTGATTAAAATGAAGGGCTTGTTATTGGCTTGCTCTCTTACTGTGATTTGGTAGACAAACTTGGATAACGTACATTCTTGAGCCGGCATTGCAAATTAAAATATAAAAAGACAAAGGGGTTTTGGAAAAGGATCTTCTGCTGCTTTCACACATCACCCTTTTCAAAGGGAAAAGAGTCACAACTGTGTGACTTCTTGAGCTGGGCGTGAGCGAAGCAACTAGTTCAGGGCAGTGAAGGCAACTGTATGGTCCTTCAGCTCTCAAGCAGGGCTGAGAGCAAAAGTGAGTGACAGCAGAGCAACCTTTATGGTGTTAGTTATAATTACAGGCTGCTGGTTTTTGTCAGAACAGGAGGAAAAATCAAATGTTTACTATTGGGGATAAATGGAGAAGCAAGAGCTTTCTTTGAATGTGTGTGTGCAGAGGGTGGGCCGGTCCTGCACTCTTAAACAGGCTGATCTGAATGGTGTCAGCACCTGCTCCTGCTCTGTGTCAGTAGATGCAAGAGACACAGCGATCACGTAGAAAGGTCCGGAGCTGACAACACGCCATGGCTGACTTCGGAGCTGTTTGTATTTTTAGCACTGTTGGTGGCAGAGATACCAACAGCAGAATGATCCCAACTCCCTTCGAGTGAGAAACGATTCACGCTCTGTAAAAATAAAGCTTCATGCAAGCAGCCTTGTATCCTCTGAAATGAGGACTGCCACTCCTGAACTTTTTAAAAGGATTTTTTTTCCCAGTTCTTTAGAGAAGACTTGCATGGTTTTACTGTTAGTGTGGATTGTCTGTTTCTGGACAGCTCTCCCGAACAGGATTTTCTGGGAGCGCTCTCTTTTGCTCTGGCCTAGCACTGAAGCTGAGCATTAGGAGATTTTTAAACTCAGATCCAGTTTGGCATCCCCAATACTGACGTGAATTGTTTTCTTCTCCACCTCAGCCAGATGTTGGTCCTCTCAATAAAGAAGCCTGTAATAGTTAATGCTTCCCTCCAACCATTCCTCTGATGTGTAATCAGAGAGACAGTGTGAGCTTGTGATACCAGAGCATCTTGTCTCTGGCCATCTGCTCTCGGTGTTTTTTGAGGCAGAGAGAAGATCTATTTCCAGACAAGTGGCACTTGGTTTCAGTGGGAGAATCTGGATATTTAGCAAAAGGTTTTACATAGACTTGAAATAAAGAAGGGGGAGGGAGTGTAAGTGGGAAAAAATATTTTAGTAACGCTTGTGGTTTATAAGGTCTTATAATATTTCAACAAATGGCATGCGTATACCATACAAAGGCAGCTGTAGAAACAACCTTCAGAGAGTTGATACCTCTTTTAATTAATTAATTACTTGGGCTGTATAAAAGGACATTCACAGATGCACCAGGAGCACATGATTTTAGCACAAAATACTGGTACAGAATCTCCACACCTTTGAAAGTTGTTAGTCCTATCTAAACCCTATTCCTTGTAGCAACATATCTTATGCAAGGTTGTTCCTCTGAGGCTCTGCCTGCACAGCAGGACTGAGGTGAAGGCCTGGGTTTTGCCCTGGGATCTGCTGGGGTAAGGTTTGATGAGGAATGCAGTTCTGTCACCCAGAGTCATGCATCCTTGCACAAACACCTTGAAAGAAGTGGAGCAGCTCATTGCATTTTCACACGCAGGGAAATGTACGCTTCTGTTAAAATCAAGGCCGCTTGCTTGTTCTGTGCCCGCTCCATAGCGTACAGCTGCCTTGTGTGTGTTCGTGTGCAAGGCAGATGAAATGACTCAGCTTCAGGAACTGAAATAATGATTCAACTAAAAGTTTAAACAAAAGTTGCAGGATGGCAAAAAAGCCTCATGTGGACTTTCCACGGTTCCAACAACTACTTATGACCTTTCATACAGTCAGATAAGTGGCTTTATCAGACAAAAACCTGAAGCAGGAACCCAGCTTGTTAACGGAATCACTTGGGTTGCAAGTGACATTTCTTTCCTTCCCTTTACAAGCTTGATTGCCACATTTTAAATGGCAACATTTATTCTGGGAATAGTTGACTGAGACTTTAGCCACATCATTGATTTATGCACCAGATACCGTCAAATTGTATTTTCGTTAAGGAATGAGCTGTAAGCAGGGAACTGAAAGCTGTGGCTTAAAAGGTGAATATCCTCTGGATATCTAGGTTCAGATCTTAGGTCACAGCTTAAAATGAGTATTAACAACTCCTAGAGTCTATGGGGTGTGTGTTTCTTTTCTTCTCTCTCTCTTTTTTTTTTTTTTTTAAATTCAGTTAAGTAAACCAATGCACAGTTGGCACTGTTAAAACAGGACAGACGCTGCCTAGTAAGTCAGGTCAGACTTGAAGTCCATCTGCAGAGCAGCATACAACCATATATGCGGTTCAGTTTATCAACTGATTTATTAGATTTGTTTGTTCCTCTGGGACTTTGAGCAACCTGATCTAGTGAAAGATCTCCCTGCCCATGGCAGGAGGGTTGGACTAGGTGATCTTTGAAGGTCCCTTCCAACCCAAACCGTTCTATGATTCCTCTCCGTTACAGGTACAGCTCCATAAGAAGGAAGACGATGCCAACGTATGGAGCATTTTTAGGTTCTTCAGAACTGATTCAGTCCTTTCCAAAAATCCCAAACTTTGTCAGCTGATTGTTGGAACAGATTATATTTCCTCTCTTCTACCTCATTTAGAGAAGGGAAAACTTAAAATATGCAAGAAGAGGAATAAGAAAAGCAGGGAAAATGGCAGCCCATTACAGCTGTGCGCCTCAGGCAAACCTTGTAGGGCTCCCAATTCACAAACCTTGTTCCAAATTGTATGGGTGCGAGCATTTCTCAGTGAAATGGTTGTCTAGTTTGGGTGGCATGAGAGAGGGGGTTAGGCTGTAAAAATACCTGTTTTCTTAGATATAATCTTGGAAATAGCTTAAAAATCCAGCTTGAGGTAGTTGCCTGTTTTGGAAAATTGCAACAGAAGGAGCTAAAACTTAGCCAAGTTGTGTGCAACAGAGAACAGAGCTGGATGCTGAAAGGTTCTGGGCAGGCTGTACCAGGAGTACAGTAATGTAATCTGTAACATAAAGTATATATTATGTAAACATAACATTTACTGTAATGTATAGCTGAGAGTGTGTGATAGGTAGAGAGAGAACATTAAGCAGCTTCTGGTGTGTTTACTCCGGAGAAATTGTAAATGGATTTTAGAGAACCTGCTTCATGGCTGCCATTTAGATTAGGAAGCCAGGCAGATAAATATTGCTGTGGAAAATGCTGAAATGCCAAGAGTCTCAGACATTTAGGCAGTGTTCTTCTGGGAACCTACAGGACAAAGAAAACCCAGCAGATACCCAGATGTTGTCTTTAACTAAGAATATAACTCATCAGAGTCCTAGGAAAATCAAATCCAGCTGAACATGTTGTTAGCTAGGCTGTTTCTGCTCCACAAAAATTCCTTTAAAATGTAGTTACTTGGTTAAAATAAATTCTTTAGTATTTTCAGCATCTTCATGAGCAGAAATCTGTGACCTCTCAAGTTCCCCAAATCACTTCTGAACTATTTATTTATTCAAGAGCAGGTATTTTAGTACCATTTTGGTTTCTCCTCTGTCTCTTCTGCCTGTAGACTCAGCAGTGCTCCTGAGCATGTTAATTGAGGGGTATGTCTGTAATAAGTTTCAGGACTATGATCCTCTAAACAAGGCTCTCCTGGGCATCTACATGGACAGGAAAGCCAGGAGTGCAAAAGGCAAGCTGGGTGGGTAGAGGGGTAATTAAGTTTCTGCAGGACCACTTGGAGCCAGAGCCAGGAAACAGCAATTATTGCCTGCCTCAAGTCAGTCCCATCAGCTCAAAAATGGTAGTTAGGATTGTTGTTACTACAAGGAAGGTGAAATATATTGCCTTTTCTTTCACTGCCCTGCCCAGTGAAAGCTACCACATGAAGTTGGGAAAGCTTGCATGTCAATCATGGTAGTAAAGCATGAACACTGCTTTGGGTAGAGCCCTGTAATCAACTTGGAGGAAAGAATTAATAAAATATCTTAAATGTATTCCAAGAATAATGTAGTCCTTAAACCTCCCCATAAATGTGAAACAGCTGAAGAAGGTCTTTTCTCAAAAAGCCCTATTTTCACATATGGTGATCAATAATTGTAAGAATTGCAGAGTACACACCAGGCAAAGTACTGACATATCTTAGCAGTGTCTTAGCTCCCAACCAGCCCTAGAAATGCCTGTCTTCCTCTTCTGTTGCCCGGAAGCAGTTTGCATGTTGGGGAAGATGGTCCAGGCCCCATGGCACCCTCCTTGAGTGATCACCTGATGTTCTTGGAGTCTAAATATCACAAGATTTGGAATAAAGTCTGGGATATTAAGTTAGAGCTCATTGCACATTTGGTACCAAAGCCACTGCCCAGTTCAGACAACCTCCCTGTCCCCAGCTGGGCAGAGCAGTGGTTGCATCTTTGCAGGATGCTGGTACAGGCATGACTTGGTGCTCTGCGGTTGCACAGATGGTAATCTAGATGCAGGAGATTGAAACTGAAGAACTATGGGCTTGGACACTGCTTCTTCCCTGATGCTGGTTAGGTGGCTAGCGTGAAAGGTAGTTGTCTGATATGATGGCAGTTAAAGTAATATCTATGTGGTGCTCGCATAACTAGCCATAATAATTAGCACAGTGACTTCACAGCTTGGATTGTAACTATATAAGCTGCTCTTGATAATGCACTAATGTTGTGATGACGCAAATTGGTAACGTGCTTTGTGGGAAGTGTCAGGCTGGCTGCTACTCAGCTTGGGCTATTCTTTGTATATCGCACTTGTTGGGCTTCAGCTCTTGCTTTTCATTTTTTGTTTTTGAGACTATGTTACTAGTATTGAGGAGACACTGATATTTCAGTTTCTTTCTTCATTTGGACTTCTTAATTTTGCTTTTTGTCATCTATGGAAATCATTCTGTTCTGACACTGTCCTGGCTAGATCTCGTTTCAAGCTGATGTTCAAACATACTCTACCGCCATATGAGGCCAGCTGATGAGTATTTGCCAAACAGAAGCTGGGCAAACCACAGCAGGCTGGGTTTGGATGAGCAAAGTGAAAATGGAAATTGCAGGAATGTAATTTTGAATGTCTCAGTGAGTCACAGTCCATTTGTTATCAACAGAATGCCTTTTGGAGATTGTCTGAAAACTTGGGAAGAGTAGTACAGGACACATCATGTCACCTTCGCTCACATTGAGTGGACCATTGTCCTGCTGTGAGATTTAAAAAGATGAGTTGCCAACAAGAGTTGTGCTGGCAGAGTTGAGTTCAGAAACAGGGAAGGAATTGAGTATGTAGCCTGGGACTTGAAACACGAAAATCAGAGTACGGTTATGCTCCATTCTCTTTTCTAGATAGATCTGTGGTATTTAGAGAAGGATACAGTGCGCTCTGATCTGGAAAAAGTTGTACTTCAATAATAATCTGAAAGTAGATGGGAAGAAGACCCCTGTCCAAATGAAGGTAGCTTTGTGGTTTATCCTTTAATAATCATTTATCCTAAGAGGGAGGCATAGCATCTGTGTGATGATTAATCTCTGACTCCATTTGGTTACTGAATGTTATTCATTAAAAAAATGGCTTAAACATATTGTACTGCCTTGGACAGATTCTGTTTGGGAACTGTTTCATTTGAAGACCCTATTTCCCTGGCACTTTTCAGTGATGACTATATGGGAAATACCATTTTTAAAGTATTGGCTGGCAGGTGTGATTAGTTATCTCTGCCTCCATGTCGGCATTCTGTGCAGATGCTCTGAGAAAACGCAACCGGGACATAGCCTGTCTCTCTGCCACTCATTGCCATGTTAGCTCTGAGCATGGTCTTCAGAGGAACTTCTGACACCAAGGACTGTGATTTTTCAATATGTGCATGGTGCTCCCACCCATCCAAAGCATTTGCTTGGAGCAGTTTTGTAAATAGTGAGACTTTTGGGAACGCAGAGAGTTTTCAATGACCTGATGAGGAAGGAAGACGCTAATGCCCTAGGTCTGATTCTGTCATTTTTGCTCATGCTCAAAGAGTTCTGTTGACTTGGAGAAACCAGGAGCACAGGCATGACTGGGCCGTGCTGCTAACGATACTCCTCTTGGACGTCACATTCCTTTTTGCAATGCAAGACCGAGACTTATAATGAATTCTTTACAAGCTGGTTCATATTCTCAGTTAAGCAATGCATCCATTATTCATTGAGTTTATTATGACAGTTCCTAGGGACAAAATAAGAGTAGGACTTAATTACGGTAGGCATCAAAGCCCCTGCCCCTGATCAGGTTGTATAGAAGAGGAAGGCAGGCAAGATGGGGAAAGGGCTGGCTGCAAGGTGCCTGGTTACAGACTTAGCCCTTTTCTCATTCAGCAAGGCATGGGCTTGAACGCTATGCAAAATGGTAGCCTGATTTCTGGGCTCCGTCTGTGTTGATGTGGGGGCTGAAGAGAGGAACGCTATGAAGTGTGCAAGAACACGACATGAATGGAGAGCAGAAGATTACTCTGTTCCATATTTGCCTTTCTTCCCTTTTTTTTTTTTTCCTCTTCTGCTTTCCCCCCTCCTTTCATGCCTGCCACCTTTTTCTGATCTAGCTTCTTTTTGTGTCATCTTTGGAAATCAGCTGGGCTACCTTGGTGAAAAGGTTACTTTCAAGGTGTGATGACTTAGAAACCAAGGCCAGTCCTGGTGGGCAGAGAGGCCAGGTGTGGATGTGAGACAGGCTGGTGGCTCCTGGGCTCACAGCCTTCCTGAAGGCTGCGAGAACCAGGAGGGCTGGGGCTGTAGTACTGTTCGTAGCTGTGTTGATTTAATTTCTGTAGAGTGAGCACTAAGGTACACCAGCAGTGCGCATGGGCCTTGTGTAGAGTAGGTGAGAGAAGCCCTGGTTTTTGGAAAGCCAATCCGCTGGACCCAAGTGCAAATTTTTCTCATGCGCATACAAATCTGTGCTTGACTCCACTCTCTAGCTGGTGCGCGTCTGGATGAGCAGTAAGGAGGAAGCATCCACCGACTTCACAGGGTCTTTCTTGCTCTGCTTAGTCCTGTTCAAATGGGGCTCGGTGTTGCACACCACAGCATCATGCTGGGACATGCTCGGCATCGCACAGCACCTGCGGGGTTGTAACAGTCTCCAGGGGAGCTCGTGTTCCCTTCATGGGACACAGTTACTAGCATGACTTGGGACCTCATGCATTGAGCACTTCAGAGATTCTTCTTTTGGTACCTCAAAGTGATCCTAACAGCAGGTGCAGGGTCGCTGTAAAAAGCTAGTTTTGTAGAGTTGCTTGCTGCTCTTCTCGCTGTCCCCTGCCCAGGGGTTAGGATGTGAATGTGGTATC
The DNA here is from genome assembly GCA_034782735.1 of Sagittarius serpentarius. NCBI lineage: Eukaryota > Metazoa > Chordata > Aves > Accipitriformes > Sagittariidae > Sagittarius > Sagittarius serpentarius. The sequence goes on along the minus strand of JAVKLA010000036.1, from coordinate 7,162,403 downwards.
CACCCAGCCAAGCCATCGTCTTCCTTCTACTTTAGAGGCATTTGAGTTCAGCTCCCTGGGGCAGAGCCCACGAACTCAGAGGTACAAATGTTCAACTGCTGTGAACTCTGCCCTGACCTTGGCACTCCTCCTTAAGTCTAAAGGGGCTTTTGATGTATAACCTAGGTATGGGCTGGCTGGTCTTACATGTAGCCAGATCTGCACTTTACAGCTCTTCAGGGATCTGTCCTCCACCTTTGTGTTTTACAGAGCCCTCCAGGCTTCACACCTTTCTCGCCCTGCTAGCTGTGATTTACTGTTTCTGCCCTTAAACAGCCTTCTAGACCATGGATGCACTGCGTGCTACAGCATGTGCCTCTGGAGGTGCAGCTGGGGCATTTTTTTGTCTGCTTCCCTGCTGCTTCTGCTGCAGAAACACAAAAAGGACCTCCCTGGGTTACTCTGAACACTGAGGAGTGCACTCAGCTACTGTGACATGGCTGTTGGGATCCCTTCGGCAGCACAGATTGTGTCAAACTTGTATAGAGTACCCAGTACTCTTGTGCAGATGTTGGAGTCAAGATTCGGATGGGAGGCATCTTAATTACAGATTTGCCATCCTATGAACTCTACTGGAGTTTGGGAAGTTTGGCATCTCAGTATCCAGAAAGGGCTCAACCCTATTTTTAACAAAGTAACGGTCTTTCCTTTATTCAGACTGGTGCTAATAAACTTGTAATTAAAGAGAAAAGAATAAATCGGGAATGGCTCCAATGGAGCTGACGGAAAGGGGCAGACACAAAGCTGGAGTCAACACAGTTGACTTTTGAGTCCAATGTTGGACTTTGAGGCTCATCTTCTTCTGGGAGGTAGGGGGGAGCTGGGTTTGCCTCTATTCCTGCTGAACTCCTACAGAAAAAATACCCATTTTCTTCCATTTTTATGGCATCATAATACTGATTAAATTGGAACAGCAGGTGCCAAGGAGTTACCTTTCCATGGAGAACTTGTTAAAATGCTTTTTATGGCTATGGTTAGAGATCCTTTCAGGGTTTTTCTTTTTAAGGATCACAGTAAGTTACTGTGTGAGCTCCTCTGCAGCCTGTGCCAACACCAGCCTTCCCATCTGAAGGTGGAAACCAGAAGGGCCAGCCAGCAGGTCCCCTAAAGCACAGTGCCACCATGTTGGCTGCTTGCAGCTGACCACTGTGGAAGGTGACAGGGGTGACACAATGGTGTGACTCATTTTCCAAGCTGCTCCCTTTACATTATGGAAACTGTTGGCAAAGACTGAAAACTCAGCCCATAACAAAATGAGTGGGTAATTGTGGCTGGGCAGTGGGGGTGAGCGCATGTGTATCAGTTAGTATGCCTTTTAAATTTTTTTTTCCTTATATCTATGTTTTAGATCTCTCATCTTGTGAACCTTTGGGAGGGAACGTGTGATTTAGGATCTGAAGGATACCTAATTCAATGCTATCAAAAATTCTGTAGCTGCCTGTTGTTTGTGCAGATCTGAAGATGTGGCACATGTGCTTGGAGAGATTGAACATCATGCCGTGCTACGTACTTCAGCTGTCCAGGTAAGCAGCTTCATCTAATCCACACCACAAGCCCTTACACTTCAGGGTAATGAACCAAGATGTCCGCATTGGTGGTAGTGCTTCATCAAGAAATTATTATCAAGACCTGTGTGCACAGGAAATATTTGAGAGATTTGCAATGAAAATAAAGGGATAAAGACCTCTGAACGAAAATAAAGGGATAAAGACCTCTGAACCCAACTGGGAAGTCCAGCATGAAGGCGGGGAGCAGAGGTCAGGTATGTGGAAAGATGTGTGCTCTCCTGCCTTGGAGAACAGCAAGTGTCGCGTCAGCTCTGTAACAGCGGAGCAGCCTTGCTCTTGAAGGTCAAGCTGTCGAGAGCTGACTTTCTCAAACAGACCAAGATCTTTTTCGTGAAGTAAGCCAAACTCCTGCATGAGACTTTTTTTTTTCCCCAGGGATAAAAAAAGCTGTTTTGAAATGTTGTTTTGATTGTGTCTGTGTAATACAGCATCCTGCCTTAGTCAACATTCAGTACACCTAAGAGTGAGGGACAGGAGGCCCTCTGTCCCAGTTAGCCCAGTGCTTCTGTAAGCACAGGAGCTATACTAGTTACTTGTGTATACGAAATGAAAACTCTGTAAATCTGTTTCCTTTTGATGTTATGACTATCCCTTGCTGAATGTTTGTGTGCGGGTAATTCTGGTTACAAAATATCTCCTTGCTTACACTTTCCTTATCAAAACTAGAGGGAATCGGAACTCTCTCATGTGCAATTGTATGGGACCAGATAAGCGCTACTTTCTTGCCAAGAGTTTTTCCTGAGCAAGTTAAGAGATCTAGCTGGCATTCATGTAGATGAGCTTTTTGGTGTGGGGGTTTTTGTTTGTTTTTGGCAAAGCATTCAGATGATTTCATATGCTCGTCCTGCTGGAGACTGTCAGTGGTGTTTTAAAGTCTTAGCTCTACGTTGTCTTAGGTAGATGGCTGACAAGCCAGATGTCCCCAGGGTTGAACTTGGTTTTTTTCCTTGTTTGGCTGCTGGGTAGTTGAATACTGGTCATATGTATGGGTTTCTGTATCTTCATTTCTCTGTCTGAATACGAGACTAGTATTAGTGTCTCCAATATAAAGCCCTGTAAGGGTCTTAGAGCGGAAAATGCTGGATATGACCTCAGTGGTGATGCCACCATGTTCTAGGGTGTTTTAGAAATGCCAGTGATACAGACTGGGATGGTATGAATGTTCACCATTTGTTCCTTTGCCATCTGCTACACAACAGGAGCAGCAGGGCTTTTCTACAAAAAGACAGTTCCCCTTTCAGGTCTCTATGTTGCTGTAGAAAATATAGAGCATCCTCTTTCACTTTTAGAAGGAAATGAACCTAAACAAAGCACTGACTGTGCCGTGGCCTCTAGGCTGATGGCCAGTGCCATTATCCTTTAAGGGTACATTAACAGCAACCTTCGGTTCAGAGGTGGTGTTTTCTATCTCTCCCACGAGATGCCAGAATGGGGACAAGGCATGGATCCCTCTTGCGTTGCTCAATGCTGCTGGACCAGTCAGTGTCAATGGGAAATACGTTTGTTCTGCTGTTGGCCTGTCTTCTGGACAGGGATTTGGAAAGGACATAGTAAAGGTGATGTTGCAGGTAAATGGAAGCTACCAGACAGAAACAACTTGTAACTGTAGGCTGTCCTGCAGCCAGATGATGTTAATAGATTGCACGCTCCACTGCATGCTTTAGAGGAAGGCGCAGTCTTTATAATAGGCCAAATTCATGGACTTCTATGTGCACCATAATCACCTCTGGAAAGAAATTTCTCACTGATTAACATATGCCCAGAAGCATTCACAATGAATAGGCCTTATAGTTTTGTCTTCAGTGTACCACAGACATTTGGTCCTATCTTCAGCTGGTGAAAACTGGCATCGCTTTGTTGCCTTTCCAAGTCAATTTACAATGACTGAAGATTGGTCTTTCTGTTCCCCTTCACATGAGGGTCATGTAACTTTTGTGGCTTTGTGCAATGTGCTCTTTCTAAAGAGAAATGAATGTGCAGTTGTCTTTTATTTTGCAATGATCTTCTAAAGTACCCAGTTCAAAGATTGGGCGTGCTTGACACACTTTCCGCTTATTTCTTTCAAGTTAATAATCCTCTGATGCCTCTCACATGATCTGTTGGTCCTGTGAGGGTTTGAGCTTTGGTGGAGGAGGAGTCTTTGAACAACAAGGGAGAACTGGAAAATCTGGGGAACTTCTGTTTTAGAGGCTTTGATATTGTGCTGGTACTCCGTCCTACTGTTAGGCTGTTTCAGTATTTTCAGTCTCAGAGGGTCATTTCATAATAGATATGGGAAAGATTCCCACTTGGCTTGTCTGCAGTTTTCTTAGTTGCTTGGGGAAGATCGTAATTACTTGCCCACTGAGACTAGCAGTACCTCGTTTTCAACAGGATCTAAGAGCAGGATGCTTCAAAGGAACAGTGTAGAAAGTTAGAGGAGAACCAACCCCCACTGAGGAAAGGTCTCATCCTAAAGCCTCAATAAGAGAGCTGGGAGGCAAATATTTTTCCATCCCTCTCCTTTCTTCTCGGTGATGATTAAGAGCTTCAGCTGCTACTCACTGTGAGCAAAGGTTTAAGAATTTCTCTCACAGATAGTGGAAACATGAGTCGTTCTGCAGGCTTATCGAAATCAGGACTCAGCTTCCTGCACAGTCAGGCTTTGAATCAGATCCTCCAGTGTGGCAGGGAAGTGGGTTGTTAGCTGGGCATCCTCCAGACCTGCTTCCAAAGGGATCCTGAAGATGAGAGCTCAGAGCACTCTAGGAAGCTGGAGGAGTCTCAAAGCATTTACAGGAACAAACTTGAAAGGGTTTCAGGCACTGCAAGCAATGAGGAGAAGTCCCCTTTGAAAGCCAGTAGAGTTTGGGCTCCAAAAACCAGCAGAGGTTTTCAGGAACCACTGCCTTTTCTGAGAAGAAAACCAGAGTTTGGAATCCACAGCTGCCCCCAAGCTACGGATAAAGGCAGAGTATCTTTAAAGTCCAAGCCCAGTAAGCCTGGTGTGAGTGCTTGGGAGCAGGAAGCATCTTCAAGCAGTGGAACTCCTGTCTTGTAAGAACATCAGGGTGCATCACAGAGTAATGGGGGAAGAAACCAGCAGTTTCACAGGCAGCGGTAGGAGTCAGATCTGCTTTCTAACATGTCCTTCTGGGCATTCTCCGGTGTCAAGGAAGAGCTCGGTTTATCAGCCTTTCCTCTAGTAGGGGTACCAACAGATACTTTCTGCTCTGTTTGACACCCAGTTTTCTCAAAATCATAGGAACTTGGTATGTTGGTGGCTCTTCTTCTGGTTCCAATTCCAGCTGAAATTGGACAACAATTCCCGGAGGCAACAGGGCACATGGTGTGACCACACGTATGGGCTGTCTCCCTTATGTATTGGGAGGAAATGGCTGCAGATCACTTCTGGGGTGGAGGTTGCCAGTTTCATAGGTCTGATCTCCAGGAAGAATCACCTCTAAAGAGAAAAAGGTGACTGCCCTGTGACACAGAGTGCATCTGCCAGTGCTGTTTCACTTTGAGGCAGTCGATAATTCATCTCAAAGGTCTTGTTTGCACTTGATGCTGCCTCAGAAATCCTGAGTCACTCTTTACCCGAATTCACCCTGGTACATCTGTTTACTCTATGGTTGTATGGTGGTTGGGAAAGTCCTTAAGTACAAAGAAAGTCAAAATTGGCTCCTTCCTAAAAACGTAGTCCTGCTGCTTTTATAATGAGAAAGCAGGTTGGATGTCACATTCCTTGATAAAACACAACTGCTTTGGTCAGTCCCAACATTCCTCAGGTGTTGCGACACAGCTTAGATTTGATGTCTGCTTGTGCTCAGGATGTCCTGGCTGTTGAACTCCAGGAAGGCCAACACAGATTTATACCTCCAAGACGTTAAGTACAAATTACATTTATGTCAAACAGAAACATCTTGGACTACCCTCTTAGTCCCTGCCCTGGAGACAGTTATAGGTCTGTATCAGTGTGAAAGAACCAAATGAACAATTTTCTTTCCTGTTTTTGACTTTGAAGGGTGTTTGGGGCCGTGTTCAGCTCCGCTCTGGCCTACATTTACTGCTGTCTATGTACGTGCATGTCTATGTCACTTAGATCACTCTGTCTTTGCTGAGGCTTAAGACTGTGTACACAGCTAGTTGCTAGGGTCATCTGAAGTGCATTTACATTTATTCTGTGGTAACTTGGTCACGAGTTTAAGCTCTGAAGGGCATCAAGCAATTGCACCTTGATGCTCACCTCTTGCTCTTGGGCCCTCTTCAAAGTTATCTTCAACCTCAGTCATCGCTGGCAGTGTTGAGAGCTTAAAATCAGCCAATTGTTTGTGTTCATTAAGCTCTAAATACTTAAACAGTGAAACCTCTACAAAAGCACCTCTGAAAGCTGAAGAAGAAAAATATAATTGCCTATAACAAAACTTTCCTGCTGGTAGCCATAAATCAGTAGGGTTTTAGTAGTTTTTGATGAGCATCTTAATGGGGCCTATCAATCTGACTGCATTTAAAGTTTCAGCCATTGTAATAATACCTGAGTGATCACAAATCCTCTGATGACAGCGATAACTTGAGAAAGATTTAGCAGAATATGAGTTTAGCTGGAATTGTGACCTGACAACTGTGGTGTCTCTAACAAACACCTAAAGTCACTACTCTGTGCATCTTTCCAGGATGCACAGAGACTACACTGATGCCATTTTGTCTTTTGTGGCAGCTCAATGTATTGTTCTTCCCGTGTCTCCTACCTTCATTTTCTACCTGTAGGCAATAGTATTCACTCTCATCATACCTGGCCTAGGAGACATGGAGTAAAAAATTCAGATAAAGGAGAGAAACTAGAAAAGCAGTGATGAGCCAATGTCATCATCAGGAATCTGGGAGGGTAGAAAAATCGGGCAGCCACTGCCACTTCCTGGTCATGTAATTCCCTTTCTTCTAGCAATGGATGCAACATAGCTACTTGAGAGTCTCACCCTCTGTAATGGGTTTACATGGCAAGGTTTTGGTAGCAGGGGGCCACAGGGGCGGCTTCTTTAAAAGTTGCTAGAAGCTTCCCCTGTGTTTGATATAGCCAATGTCAGCTGGCTTTGAGATGGACCCGCTGCTGGCCAAGGCCGAGCCAATCAGCGACGGTGGTAGCGCCTCTGTGATAACATATTTGAGAAGAAAAAAAGTACTGGAGGCAGAAGCCGCAGCCGGAGAGGAGTGAGAACATGTAAGAGAAAACATCTCCGCAGACACCCAGGTCAGTGAAGGACGAGGGGCAGGAGGTGCTCCAGGCGCCGGAGCAGAGATTCCCCGGCAGCCTGTGGTGAAGACCATGGTGAGGCAGGATGTCCTCCTGCAGCCCAGGGAGGTCCACAGCGGAGCAGATCTCCACCAGCAGCCCGTGGAGGACCCCACACCGGAGCAGGTGGATGCCTGAAGGAGTCTGTGACCCCGTGGGAAGCCCACACCGGAGCAGGTTTGCTGTCAGGAGTTGTGACCCCACGGGGGACCCGCGCTGGAGCAGTCTGTGCCTGAAGGACTGCTTGCTGTGGAAAGGACCCACGCTGGAGCAGTTCATGAAGAACTGCGGCCCATGGGAAGGACCCATGTTGGGGAAGTTTGTGGAGGACTGTCTCCTGTGAGAGGGACCCCACGCTGGAGCGGGGGAGGAGTGAGAGCTGTCCTGCCCCTGAAGAGGAAGGAGCGGCAGAGACAACATGTGATGAACTGACCGTAATCCTCATTCCCCATCCCCCTCTGCTGCTCGGGGGGAGTTGGTAAAGAATTCGGGAGTGAAGCTGTGCCCGGGAAGAAGGGGGGTGGGAGGAAGGTGTTTTAAGATTTGGTTTTTATTTCTCATTACCTATTCTGGCTTGACTGCTAATAAATTAAGTTCCTTTTTCCCCAAATCGAGTCTGTTTTGCCCGTGACAGTAATTGGTTAAGTGATCTCTCCCTG
>JAVKLA010000036.1:7139343-7154765 GCA_034782735.1 Sagittarius serpentarius | reverse complement strand
GAGCGGAATGATTGTGGGGAATTTATGTTGTTTTAATTGTGGTGAAGGGACGAGGGGTGGATTTGTGTGTAAATTGTCCACTTTCTGTCAGTGTTGTGATCATGTTATTTTGATTTTGGTGTGGAGAATTCTTGTATTGTGTGATATTGTGTGATGAAAATTCTTAATGCACAGAGGCAAGGGGTGGAACCTTCCTCTTCAAAGCTAACAGTAAAGAAAAAAGGTATCCATGAACATCCTGTGGCTTAGGAACTTGGGGAAGCAAAAATTGAGAGTTTTAGGCACTTACCTTCAACCAGCTATCCCAAAGGCCATTTGAGCTGTAAAGCTCATCCATCACTTTGGCTACTGACGCCAGTGCCACTGCCAGAGAAAATCAGTCAAGCTGGATTATCAAAGTCAAAGCCAGAGACAGCTCTTGTGGGAAGCCGTTGAGAAAGTCTCATGTCTTAATTCCTCATTGCACAGGAAATAAAAAGGGGATTGTGCGTGAGGGGTGGGAATGCCCTGTTTCTCATCTGAATGCATGGTCCTGAAAGAGAGGGCAGAGCCCCTGTGCAAAAGATAAATCATATTAATGCAGTTTGTTTCCCTGGTTTTGCCTGCCAGTGCTCTTTCCTGGGAGCTGGAGTCCAGGGGCTTTGCACGTGAACCCTTACATATGGCTAGTAGTAAGGGTGGGTTGGTTTTTTGTGGTGAGAAAGAGCCAGGCATGGGGAAATAGGAAAAACAGACCTAAAAAGGGGAGTGAAAGCTATTTACCCATAAGAGAGCGACCACTGTGACTTTAGAGGTGCAAAGGCAGGCTCAGACCTCTGTCCGCATTCAGCTGTGTTGGCTGTGCCCCGGGTGCTGGCTGCGCAGCTGGCTTGGAGAGCCATCACAACACAGAGCTGTCACTGGGGCTGACAGATTGGCTGTGCCATGGGGAATGGATGTGACTGATGGCATCTGTCCATGCTGGTGGTGGGGATCCCCTCCTGGGAGTGAGTGGCCCTGGCAGCTTAGCACAGGGTGCAGCGGGCTTGGGAGCTGCAGCTTTGGTAGAGCAAGAGGGGGGGAATGCCTGGAAGTGTCTCTGGGGCACATGTGTGAGCAGAAGGCAGTGATTAGCACTGGTCCATGAGATACACTGTGGTGTGATTCAGGCATCAGCCCTGTTACTTGGCTTGGTTCAGAACAAAGCAACTCAGAAACCTTTTTTTGTTGTATTTTTTCCATTGGAAGCTGGGGCTTTTTGATAGGTATGTGTGTCCCCAAAGCAGCTATTTCTGTCAGGACGTTTCAGGGCTTTTGGGGGGAGTGTGTGTGAGAGGGGGAACCTAAACAAAATGCACAGGTTTTGCTAACCAAACCCCAACTTTTCCCACACCTCTACTCCCCCAGGTGGGATTTCTTGGGGGAGTTGTGTATGTGATTCACTTGGATTTTAGGAAAGAATACTTACCTGGGAACCAAAACCTCCTTCAGAAAAATACTGATAAACCTCTTCCAGTTCCACATAACATTTCTCGGAAGGCAGGAAACAATTCCCTGCCTTCCTCCCTGTGGTTAAACAAGGCTGAGCAGTGGATGGGCAAGATGAAGCTTGATGGTGGTGAAGGGCCCCACATGCCCTGGGGCTCATGGGCACTGGCTCTAAGCTGGCAAAAGCCAGCAAGCTCCCACCTATGCCTGCAGTGAACCAGGAACGGCAGCATTTGGAACGTGTGCCAGCGACAGTTCAAGTAAGGTCTGAACAAGAAGACAGGTATTTCCTGAAGGCCAGGGCCCTAAACCTGTCTTCAGAGGGAATTTGCACAGAAATCCACTGAAAACCAAGGAGGTAACATCCTTTTTGGTCCCATGGAGGAAGGTTCAACACCATCTGTGCAATGAAGTAGGTAGGTGAATTTGAATAAAAGAATGGTGCAGCGCAAAATACAGAGCTGTAGCTTGCCCTGTGTGATCTGCTAGTGCAAAGATATCCTCTAAAAAGTTGTTCAGGCTCCTATGGTAGCAGACTTTTAGGAGCACTGACACAAGGCATAACTGCAGTGCAGCTAACGCACTCCCTCCCTCCTGTATAACTTCATCACTGGCTACTTTGCCCCTCATCAGATTTGATTAAAGTCTCTCAAACTGCATTAAAAATGGAAAGAATGGTGCTATTAATTTTCATGGCTGCTGATTACAGTAGGCATGTTGCATTAGATAGTTCAACGGTTAGGTCAAGCTGTGGTGTCATTATAATGGAAGAGTGAGACGTGCTGTGCAGAGAAAAGTGAGCTGGGTTCTGCTCTGTGGTGACTCCCCTACTCCAGTGGGTCTTGCAGGAGTAGTTTGACTTGTGTGCTCCATGGAGGGGACATCACACCACAGTGACTGACTTCCATGATTGCTACTGGTGTTGGCTGCTTTGGCAGAGAGGCTGAAGACTGAAAGCACCGCAGGGGAAAGCTCTGGACTTGCTCTGGAAGAGACCTCTTTAGTTTAAGGGTCAGGGCACATGGACAGGCAGCAGTAAAGGGGGAGCTATTATTTGTGGACAGACAGCTGACACCAAGCTGCAAGGCTGCTTATTGCAGCGTATTTCACTGTAATTTAAAATCCGAGTGTATTTTTAATGCTAAAAAATAAAGCTGAAAGAAAGCAACAGGAAAAGGGTCTGAAATAAAAGGTTGTAAGAAATCAAATGAGCAGCTTCCAAGAGCTACATGTCTGGGTATTGCTCTGGGTGGAAGGTGGCTTGTTTTCCAATATTAGCTCTCAGCTTATGCCCCCAGTAGTGAGACCATGAACACTGGAGCATCTGTACTGGCTCTGGCCAAAGGTCCATCTTAACCCAGTTCCCTGTCCCTGTGACCAATAACACATGCTTGGGGGAAAGAGAGAAACTGTTCATAGCATGATTCTTCCTCTGGCATAACCTCTAGCCCATCATCCCATCTTCTGGCATCTGGTGATTTTTGGTGGACCTGGTAATTGCAGTGGTTCTAGGTTTAGGTTTTGGTGTTGGGTGGGTTTTTTGGTTTTTGTTTTTGTTTTTTTTTTGGTGAGAAGTACTGAACACTTGTGCTTTAATCACCTTTCTGCCCTTTGTGTTTCTACAGACATCGGTCACCTCCCCCTGCCACCTCTTTTCTGAGCTGGGGCATCCTCCCGCATGGAGGCAGGAGCTGTGCAGTATGCAAAATCACTCGTCAGTATGTTCTTCTCCATGTGTTGTCTAACCTTTCCAAGGGAGGGTGATGAGACCCCCCTCCCAGGACTCATGACTTAGGTGCATCACAGGGCCATTTTTCTATGGTGGCTTTAAAAAAGGAAGGCTTTACCTTCCTTTTCTCTAGCCCTTCAGTAGTACTTTCTGAGATCCTGCATGACTTCATGACCATTCCTGAGCCTTGAGCTGGCATTTTTAAAGCACTATCTGCAGCAGCTTCAAGCAAAACAATAGATGACTGTGAGAGCAGAAGGAAGCACAGTACGCTCACAAAGTGAAGAACTGCACATGCGGGTAGACACTTCTGCGAGCATTTATTTCATACTTTGCCAGTGTATTATTTGTGCTCTCAGAGCATGGCCAAGTATCCCTTTGGTGCACATCTGCTGGGTCCACCTTGGAAGTGAACTCACTGCAGCAAGCAGGATGAGCTAAGCATTTCCAAATTCTTGGTCATATTTGAGAACTCTCTGAATTACTGATTGCTTTATGTGGATGCTATGCTAGAAAGAAAGAGGAAACATTTGTTTGAGTTGTAGATTGCAAGTGTTTCAAAATGACCTTGCAATCTCCTGCATGTGGAGTCAGCCATGTATCAGACACCAAGGTTAAGTAACAGCAATGTAATGTGGCCCTGGGGTTATTCCATGTACATCCCCTGCTCGTTTTGTGGTTTTGAAGTTCCCTAAAGCATTTTTTGTCCTAAACTTAAGCTGCGAAGATGAAATCCCCCTTCGATGCATTTTTATTCCTTTTTGTAGATATTATTGTCTCACTGTGAAAATGAATTTGATCGTGAAATACCATGTTCCCACTTCTTGACTTTTTCCCTCCATGTTTGGAGACCTCTGTCCCCTTTTGTATATATTTTGGTATAAAGCTTTTGTTGGTAGCTCGGATAGGTGTTGTACAGCACATGCGTATGCATATGCGTGTGCTACCTATAGGCTATACAGCTTCTTCCACTTCACTGAGAACAGGTGAATTTCTGCTTGTTAATCAGAGCTGCAATAGGGACTGGATTTTCAGTTCTTGCTTTTATTTATCTAAGTTTGTTTTATTTATCTAAGTACAAGCCCTCTTCCCACTCTTGGAAATTTCCACTGGCTTCACTCATATAGGACTTCAGGATTTGACCTCATCTGTTCAGACCAACCTTGCTGGTCAGGGTTATTCTATCCATTTTTATTCAAGAACAGAGTTAAGTTGGTAACTCTGAACTCTCCTCCACAGGAAGCAGAATCCCAGCTCTGCTGGCTCTGACACAGCAAATAACACACCGTGTGGGTGACACATTTTAGGTCTATGACTTGGATTTACGTCTCTCTCCTCTAGGGAGATGAGATAGTATTTTTCAGAAAATAAAAAAGGACAGAAGCGTAAATAGAAATCTATTAATTTAGATATCTAGGCAATATCCACAGAATTGAAATGATTGAAAATTTAAAGCAGAATTAGGGAGATGGCAGCAGTACCCCCCGGGCTTTATGCAAGAAGAGCTGTTGCATTTGGGGAAGAAGAGGAGAAAGAAGTGCTGTGATACTTAGATGACTGCTTTGTTTTGCTTCGTCACAGAAAGAGGTATGGTATAAAGGGGAAGGCAGAGGGCAGAACGGCTTTTATGTTTGGGCATGGGCTGGGAGAAATAACATGCTGTAAATATTGCAGCTGACACAGCAGAGGCCCATTTGGCTGGGAATATAGGGCAATAAATGCAGTCAGGTGGTTCAAGGGTGTTGTGCATAAGTCTGCCAGGTAGTTAGGCAAGAGCTGATCAGGAAATAATTATGGCTGATAAGGGGAGCTTGTAAGGAGGCCAGCACCTTCTGTGACCATGAAAGGTTCTAATGATTAACTATTATGGAAAAGCTAGAAGCAAATTTTCCCCTTTCTTCGAAGTCACACCCGACTGCTCTCCTGCATCATTAATTTCAGCGCTGCCCTGACGAACAGCAGACTGCTGTGCCAGGGCTTTGCTGCTGAGCGTGAACCAGCTTTAATTCAGGGCAGCCTCTGGAATGTGAAGGGAGAAGCTGATTGCTTCTGAGAAGGGCACAGGTGGCAAAGTGCTGTGTCTGCCCAGGTGCCTGGATCTCCTGGAGTTAACTCCTGGGGGAATCTTGGGGAAACCACGGGAGATTGCTATCCCCTATATATTGCAAATGAAGACCCACCCTGGCAATAGGCTCATGTGTGGGTAGGTGACAGAAAGCTTTGTGGCTTGAAAATGGATTTGGGGAAAAGATGCAAGAGGGAGGAGAAGGGAAATCTGTGCTTTGAGTAGATGCAGCAGTGTATGGCTCGGGTGCTTCAGGACGGGTACACTCACACACACAGAGTGCACCTTCCCAGGACCTGGCCTGGATACTGGTTTTGAACATCTCCTTCTTTCTGTTTCCTTATGCAACGATGAAAACAGCAGATGTCAATAAAAACAGCTCTTGCCAATATGATGTTGAATTGTCAGCCTGCGGGTATTCCCCTGCTGCAGCATTTACAGTGCAATATGGCACTAATATTTTGCCTTGCTTGCACTGCGTGCTCCAGCTTCCTAGGCTCACAGAAGACAAGTGAGCTACTGTCACCATCAAAGCTTCCGTTCTTCAGAACTGGGAGTAGTGGTCCAGACTGGTGGGATCCTACCTTCTAAACCACTTTGGCTTCATTTACAAGGTGCTGTAAACACAGGCTTGCACCTTGTGGCAGTGCTGCGGGAAGATGAAGAGGCCACAGACCCTGTTAGGAGTATATGATGGTGCTCAGGGTAAATGAGATGAGATGTGTATATTCTGGCTCTGTATATTCCTAGGGTTGGCTGAGGAGATGCAAGGATGGGGACCACACAGCAAGCTGGCCTTGCCTCTAGTTGGGTCAGTGCTTTGCGACATACCACAGAGAAAAGCACCGGGTTTTGCATGACAGCTGTTTCTTCTGTCCACAGCTCCGCCTGTAACAGTGAGGGCAGAGCCGTGCCCGGTGCTTGGCAGACACCAAACTAACGGTCTCCAGATTCACTCCATGTAGGGAACTGGCCCTGAATATTAAGATGGCAGTGGTATTAAATATAGACAGTGGGAATGGCACCGGAACAGTAGCCTGACTCTTGAATAGACTTTCCTTTGCAGCCTTACTGTATAGCTGTTATTATGGTGTTTGCTAATTGATTTTACTTGATTAATGCTACCTAATTAATTTTTATTAATTAAGTCTTATTTAGTGACTTGTATGGTTAGGCACAGCTATAAACCTCTGCACAGTCCGTCTGCAATTGGCGCAAATTTTCCCTGGTCAGAATTACCCATAGCAGGACAAGGTGCAGGCAGGACAAGGTGTTGCTAAGCCCATGGACCAACCGTGCTGGACCCACAGGGCATGTAAAGGTGTGCCATCAGGCCAGGGGGAGTGGGGGCAAATTCACGGGCTGTTGTTGGGACTGTCCACAGACTGCGGGTAAGTCCTGTGTCAGTCTGCGTTGCTGTATGTCTTGGGTAACCTTGGCCAAGATACAGACTCCATCATCATTTCTGAGAAAATTACGTCATTAATATATCGTCTGTAATCGATAGGCCGTGGCCCTGATTCAGCAAGACACTTAAGTACATGGCTAATATCCATCATGCAGTCTGGTACCTTGATGGGTTGCTTTTTTTTTTTTTTTTTAAGAGCCTGCTTTTGCATTTAAAATTGGATTTGTGCTAAACTGAGGCTTCTGTGCCTACAAAGAGCACCAGCCGTGGCCTGACCACGAGGTGCCATGTGCTCCCAGTATAAATAGGATCTCAAAGCTGGGAGATGCCATCATGCGGAGAACAAAAAGCTAATGAGAGCCAAGAAAAGGGAGAGACCGTTATCAAGTGTTGCATTTGGCCTCTTGTGGCTGTCCTTACCCATGCAGAAGGTTGATGCAGAGATCACAGATTATGGAGTGGAAGGTATGAATTTGGTTAAACTGCATCTGGCTGTCCTTAATGCTGGATGAGCGTACAGTGTCCAGGAGGCAAGGGGAGAGAGGGGACTTGCTTGCGAATGGGCAGAAAAGTGGTTGGTGGTTTATTACAATACATGCTGGGTGGAAGTAGGAGCTCTGACTTATTTTCCATATACAACTTAAATGAATCCTTGCAAGGCCCTATTTGATTTTTTTTTTCCTTAACAAATATTTCTATTTTTAAAAATCTGTAATTTTATTTAAAAGCTTATTTTTTTATTTGGAGGGTGAGTTAGGAACAGTTGTGAAGTAATTGTTCATTAGGCTTGTAGCTGGGTTTCATTTATTTTTAGTTCTGTTTGGCTTGGATAGCTTTTAATCAGTTCAATACTTATTCCCGTTTCACTAATTGTTATTTATTCCATTCAATTCTGTATCTTACAAACATTCATTTCCCCTCACAGATCTCCTATAATGACCCCTAGAAAGCTGAGGAAATGAAGTCAGAGAGTTTCAAACCACCCCAGGAACATCTTCTAGTGACCACCTTGCATTTTAGGAGCCTGAGCTATAGAAAGCAGCAGGACTGGGATCCTCCAACCACTTAGATGCTTTTGAGAAATTGCCTCTAAACTGTGTTTAAGCACTTGCAGTAAAGCCCAATTAAGTAAGTACTTAAGCAGAAGCTTACTTTAAAGCACACAACCTGTCTTGCCCCTACTTGGCAAACTATATGCTGGGAGTTCAGTTACTACCCTCAGGCTTAGGGAATGGCTGGAGCCATTTGCCTGCTGGGAAGCTTTGCTGTAGCCATGTGGTAAGGAGGGAGAGTCTGAGCTCAGGTGTTGAGCTTGTATCACTTGGAATTATTCTGTTGACTTGGAGGGAAGTGGTATGATTTATGCATCCATCAGACGTACTTACCTATGGTTTGGGGTTTGTTTATTATTGCAGCACCAAGCAAAGAACTGTGGGGACTCCAGGTCACATCCCCCCCATGCAGGCAGCCACGGGCTGTGTCTCTGTGTTACATTTCAGGGAGACGGAAACTTTCTCAAATCACTTGAGCTTTTGTCAGAGCAGAACCAAGGCTTGGTGGCTGAAGGGTCATGAACTCTGCACTGAGCTGTGTGTGGGACCAGGAGTTCAGCCCTGGCATGGTGAGCCCTGGCACAGGGATGAGTGCAGTCCTGCGAGCACAACCATATGTCTTTTGCGTCCCAGCCGTAAAGTCAGAGCTTGGTCACACATCATGGACCACCTCTCTCCTTCCTTCAAACAACTTCCTTGCTGTGACCTGCTTTGGTCAGGGCCTGATCCTGACCAGAGAAGGGTCAATGGAGAGGTCAGCACTGACTTCTACCTCAGACCTTCAAGCCTTGGCCTCTCTGATAAGCCTCTCCAAGGAGCTGCAGTGCTGACTGTATTGCTGATGGCTGCGAAATACACTGTTTTCCATCCCAGCCTCACATCGTCAACATCCCTGCTTAGCAGTCCAGTCTCCCTGGTTACATGACTGCAGAGCTAGGACAGGCTTGGCATGATTTTGCCTTATGTTCATTGATCCTGGCTTAGTGCTCAGTATTTAACATGACAAAAGGCTGTTTGCAAAGTCATGGCAATTAAATTCTCTAATTGTCCTATTTTTTTGAGGAGCTGAGTCTCTGGCAAGTAAATGGATCATAAAAGTAGTTTGTTTAGCACTGTCCCTTTTTTAAAGGCAAAGCAGACTTGCAGGTCCACAGGTAAGATCCATGAGATCTTTGGTGGGAGCAGCCCAGGCAAACCCTCAATAAACAGGGTTGGCCTGATCTTCATGTCAAGTTGGTGGCCACATTGCATTCATCTAGTAGAGCACAGCTAGTGAAAAATCTCTGAAATGGCAGAGATAACAACTGATATTTAGGAACAGATTATAGAGCACTAGCTGTAAGTCAGTCAGTTATAAGATGTTCCTGTACTCCTACAATACAACAGCAACAGGCAGACTACTGCCTGCATGTGCTGCTAAAAAGACATCTGTGGCTCTCATGGATTGTTTCACCCAGGCGGGGCTTGTCTTCGGTGCTCTTTGAAGCTGAGACTTGGAGACTTTAAGCAGCTTCCCTTCTGCTCCCAGCCATGACCATCCAATTGCCATGCTTGTGAGGCCTAGAGAAAATGTGAGGCAATGGGAGCTGGAGACAGAGCAGTTGTGGAACAGCTTTGCCAGAGCTTGTCTTGAACTGAACCACTTTATGGTCCCAATCTGGTCCTGGATTTTGTTCGTATGGGAGTTACCCCCTGCCTAGCTTTCCACTGCCTTAGCACAAGGAAGAGAGATCTACTTAGCACCAAACCCTTCCTCCTTTCCTAAGAAACCATTTTGTCTGGTGATACTGACTGCTGTAAGGGTCAGTGTGCCTAGAAGGCTTAAAGCAGAGCTCACATTCCCTTGAGTTTCATGGAGTTTGAGGGTCTCTCTTCAGCGTGCATAAAACCAAATTAAAAAATCAAAAGCCATCCTGCCCCAGGGCCAGCTGTTCTTGCAGTGCTCTGCCACCCTGCTGCTTCCCACCAGACCACCTGGCAGAGCTGGTACAGCCGGGGCATTCTCAGTTCCTCTCTTGTGGGAAGGCTGTAAGATGATTTTGCAGCTGAGAAGTATTTCCCTGGGGGAACTACACGTAGAGAGCTACGGTCATTTTGCTCTTAGCTGGAGCTGATAGCTGAGCTGAAACCAACTGATTCAGAGTTTGGAGAGTGATTCAGCTCTGGGAGAAGATTTCCTAACTCTGTGTTCAGCTAAATCCACGGGCATTGCTCTGGCTTGAGGCTCAAGTTAGCGTGGTTCATCTCCTGAAGCAGACGTGGTGCTATGTATCCTGGGACAGATGGTTTAGTTTAAATGTAGACAAATTTGCTAGTGTCCCAGTACCTTGGCTTCTGTATGCCATCTTCCTGTGATTTCAGTGGCCTTGGAGTCAAGCACCTAACGATGATGGGCGAGGGGTCCCTCCACTGCTTAACACAAGTCTAGAAATACACCTTATTTGATGATTGGATTTAGAAGCTGAAATCAATCCCCTGCTGCTTTTTATTTGGCCAAGCATCCCTGCTGAAGTGTTAAAGGACAGTGACCCTCCATGAGCTATGGGAGGTTAGGCCACCAGGATGAAGTTTGGACAATACTGGAAGGAATAAACATGAAGGGCTCCGAGGCTCATGTGTCACAGCTGGAGATGGCTCGTGTTGACCTTGCTGAGAGCTGTTTGGTGCTGTGTCCTGGGGGACAGTGTCTGTGTCATAGGTGGCACCAGCTGTCGGACAGTTGTAAACTCAAAACTAGAAAAGCACTGTAAAGCCAGGAGGGCTTTTTCAGCCCTCTAAGCATCCCCTCCTTCACAGTGCAGAGGCACAAGCCAAGACCAGCCAGGAGGGGCTAATTACGTAGTAAAGAGGAAAAGCTTTGTCTTTGAGCCTGACAGCCTTCAAAGCTTTCACAGTGCTGGAATTTGCCTTAAAAATGGGGAAAAAAGAGGATTTCCCTGGATTAATGTTTCCCCAAACTTGGTTCAGCATGCCTACAGTTCAGAATAGATCTGGTTGTTTTCATTTGGTTGAGAAGTTAGGAGAGCCTGGCATGGCTGGACATGAAGTCATGCATTCGTGGTGTTTATGAATTCTCTTGTGAATGTATGGAAAACATGTATCATTATTTCAACTCCTAGTGCTGGAAATAGTGCAAATACATGACTGTGAGTCAGAAGGTGAATCAGTGTAAGTTAGCTCTACTGCCAATCGTTTAAGAGCACAGACATGACATGGGGAATTATTTGGCTAATTAGAGCAGATGTTTGAGCATCAAAATCCAGGGTTTTCCAAGGATCCTAGCAGAATTAGGTGTCTAACTCCTTCTGCTATCAGTGGGAGGTGGGTACATAACTTCCTTTAAATGCTCAGCTTAGCAGAATACCCAAGACATTTCATTCAGATGTTAAGGGAGCAGCATTTCCTCTGGGTGTGTGGGCAGCGTGTTCCTAGGAAGAGCAACAGAACACCTCTAGACAGAAACCTGCAGCCTGAACCAGACCCTGCTAATGCCCACTTCAGTCCTCCACTCAGCTGGAGCCTAGCAGAAGGACTTGAGATGCTCACCCGAGGGTATGAATGGGAAGAGCCCTCTGGCTGCAAGAGCACGATGCCTGCAATGTGGCCTAATGGTGGCAGCTCTGTCCCATAGTCCTTGCCAAAACCGCTTGGAGAGGACATCTAAATGTATGAGCAATGGCACTGCCCAGCATAAAATGCAAGAGGGCAGGCAGTTAGTCCCACGTGAGAGGTCAGACAGAAGTAGGATGGTTTCTGTTTGCTCCGCTGATGTGCGAAGTGATTCTTGTTTATCCAGCAGTAAAGCTGCACATTTCTCAAAGGCGAGCTGCATGTTGGAAGTGTTCACCCAGACACTGATGCTTCCAGCAGAACGTGCTGCTGTGTCCCTGACTGCACAGCCACTGTAAATCTTTGCAGCCTGTTGATTTCCACCCCCCTCCCCTTTCTTCCTTGTGCGGGCAGTGTGCATGGACTGGTGCTGTGGATGTCAGCCTGCTAAGAGTTAAATGCAGTCGTAGAGCTGTTGGC
Organism: Sagittarius serpentarius; assembly: GCA_034782735.1. Lineage (NCBI taxonomy): Eukaryota > Metazoa > Chordata > Aves > Accipitriformes > Sagittariidae > Sagittarius > Sagittarius serpentarius. Next base: position 7,143,015 of record JAVKLA010000036.1, on the reverse strand, counting down.
TTACCTTTGAAAGCCTAGTGGGAGACATGTACTTCTGATCTTGTAAAGGATCCTGTTTTCTTGCTGGCAGCACAGCCTGCTCCAATTAGGATACAAGGACTGAAACAAGGCCTGGAGTCAGTCTGTCCCCTGCTGTGGTGGTGGCACTGTCACTGCTTTTGTGGTAAGTAGGGCAGTTTCAGTGCCAGTCACCTCTCTGAATACAGCCTTGCAAAGACATGTGTGAAGTCATTGATTTTTCTTTAGCCCCAGCATGTTTTCCCTCTGTGAGATTGTGGAGCTGGCAGGACAGCCCTGCCTGCAGAGGGTTTGCTTCCACTTGGGCTCCAGCCAGGCAAGACAGGAATCCTAAGTGCTCGCTGCTTTACAGCTCATCTAGAGCAGCAAAGCATGGTGCTTTCTCCTGCAGTTCACCCTCTCAGCACAGAGATGGTCCAGGGGAATTGTTTGCTTTTTTTTCTGTTACTTGGGTTTACCCAGGGCAGGCAAAGGAGGAATGAAAGCATCTTCATCAAATGGGTGTGATGGTCATGTCTTGAAGGCCTGGCAAAGGCTGTTGCATGAGGCAGTGCAGGCACACAAGCAGCAGAGATGGGAGCATTACCTGGGATCCTATGCTGTCTGCCACCAAAGTGCCTTCATGTGGTAGACCAGGAATTGAGGTGAGGGGGCTGAAGGGATGTAAGTGGAAGCAAGCAGTAGGCTTGGGACCTCGGTCACATTCCCAAAAGCAAGGCTCTCCAGTGTTGCAGGGTCTTTCCATGCTGCTTCTGTTCCTGGGAGCTTTTCAGGCCATTAGCAACATCCGTGTAGGTAACAGCCCTTGACAAGACCCTCGTTCACAGGCTTATTAAGGCCATTCCTTGAAACCATGTACAAATCTAGCATCCTTTGGCAATAAATTATGCGTCAGGGAATTGAACTGTAGGATAACCAAGTCCAAAGGCTGCTGGAGGGTGCGAGGAGCTTCTTGTTGAGAGAGAAATCTCAGTCTGACCTGAAATCCCTGCTCAGGAATCACTTGCTGCCCTAGCGAGTAGGCAGGACTCTACTGAGGTCCCATGCTGTGTTACACAGAAGGTCATCCAATGCATCTTCCAAAACCAAGACTTCTAGTTGCTATCAGGGAATGAAGCCCAGGCTCTGCTTGTTTCACAGTCAGACACCTATGCCCAGTTATGTCATCGAATTCCTGCATGGCTTATGGATCCCAGCTTGGGAATTCAGCAGCTAGAACGGACCAAGCAGCTTATTTGAAATCCCTATGCACCACTCCGTAATTAAGAACAAGAGAGATATTTGCTATTAATTACCTTTCATTGACCTACTTTTGACCCTCCAAATGCTGTTGTGGTGCACTAGGTCTCTGAGAAGGCATGTTATCCTCTCTGGGGAGAGATTAATCTTCATTACTGCTTCTGCATTAGCCTGGTGCTCTTCGTTAGTTTCTCATTAACGTTCTGGCAGATCAGAGCTGCCAACTGAGGAAGTAACATTCATACAGAACATTGTTAGGAAAATAAAGTGCTTTCATATGGTACAGTAATGGCTGAGGGCACTGCTGCCCAGGCATGGTGGCAAGGCCCTGGCCGTTGCATATGGGCTGGTAGCCACAAGTGATTGTCATGGATAGCGTGGCACATGCAGCAGGTCATGTTAAACCATGTTAGGTTTGTTCCTCACTTCACCTAGACTGGCATCTCCTTTGATTGTCTTATCTGTGTGTTGCTTCAAGTCACCGGAGTTTGTGAGTCTTGCTTTGATTGAGTTCACACTGCCTCCTGTCGCAGAACAGCGCCTGCTTAGCTCCATGGAAGGATGCAGCTGTAAAACCAGGGACTAACTGAGGTACAAGCCCAGGTTTTCTAAGTCCTGTTAATCAGGACACTACCCTGTGGTTCTTCACCCAGGATGAGAGGGGAAGAATCCAGCAGAGGCTGCCTCACAGAAATTTTACCAAAGCAAGGTGCAAGTGGAGACTCTCCAGCAGGTAGCCTTAAAAATAAACTCCAACTGATGTTTATCAAAAGAAAGATCAGCACCAAGAAATCACATTGTTTTGCTGCTCTGTGACCTCCCTGTGGCATCTAAATTAGGAGAGAGGCTTCAGTTAGTTTCCCTTTACTACACTCGTATGGCGTTGCAAAAGCTTGCTGGGCTGTTGTCTGCTATGGTCCTGCTATGAGAACACCACTGCTAACAAGGAATAACGGTGTGGTGTTTGTTGTGAGTTCCAGCCGCAGGTCACAGAGGGCTTCTGCTCCCCTAAAGGAGTGACTCTCACAGCCCATTCTGCACGGGGATAAAATTAATCATTTCTAGTGACTTGCCAGGAGTTGGTGAATGAGTCAATGGACAAGTCAAGAGGCCACGTCTCCTGGCTCCCGGGGCTGTCTCATGTACTTGGCTATGGACTTCGGAGAGCAGAGCACATTGCTGGAGTCACCTGGAAGTGTTGCGACAGACGTAGAAGTGCAGCCTGCTGTTCTCTTGCAGCTACTTCAAGATCCCACAAATCATTATCTAGAAGTAATTCATTTCTTTACAAGTGCTGCAAATGAGATACGTATAAGGGTTACAGCAGTCTGTTGCAATGTTACATTGAGTTTCACTGAAAGCCTGAAGTCCTGGATCAAGGGATTGTCTCTTTTCAACGGCACATCACAGTTGCTGAAAGAACCTGCTAAATGCAGTCCTTGAAGGCTCCAGAATTCAAAGGGAGATAAAGAGAAACAAAAACTACTTTTAGTTTTCTTGCATATGCATTTGGAATGTTTGGGACTGTTAGTAATGTTGCTGGTAGAGGCTGCTTTGTGAATTTGTGAATGGGTTGAAAGTGTCAGTGGCTGGCTAGATTAGGAAATGCGTGGTAGACTAGACTAGACTAGACTAAACTATTTCAATTGGAAGGGACCTACAACAATCATCTAGTCCAACTGCCTGACCAATTCAGGGCTGACCAAGTTAAAGCATGTTGTTAAGGGCATTGTCCAAATGCCTCTTGAACACTGACAGGGACGGGGCATCGTCCACCTCTCTAGGAAGCCTGTTCCAGTGTTTGACCACCCTCTCGGTATGGAAATGCTTCCTAATGTCAGGTCTAAACCTCCTCTGGCACAGCTTTGAACCATGTACCTGTGTCCTATTACTGGATACCAGGGAGAAGAGATCAGCACCTCCCTCTCCACTTCGCCTCCTCAGGAAGCTGTAGAGAGCGATCAGGTCACCCCTCAGCCTCCTTTTCTCCAAACTAGACAAGCCCAGAGTCCTCAGCCGCTCCTCACAGGACATTCCTTCCAGCTTTGTTGCCCTCCTCTGGACACATTCAAGTACCTGAACATCCTTCTTAAATTGTGGGCCCCAGAACTGTACACAATAGTAGATTTGACTCAATGGCCTTGGGATATGGTGACCCTGTCCTTCAGTTTGGACCAGAAAAGAGCAACCTCCTGTTTTCCATGGGGTCAGGCAGAGCTGCGAGATGGAGCCAAAGACCTGTGCAGGTGGGAGGTGGGAGCGGGCCCACCTGCATTACCCGGGGCTGCAGCTCTGGGCATGGGCAAGTGCTTGGGATTGGGACCTTTTATTCTGGGCAGCTGTCGTGGTTTAACCCCAGCCAGCAACTCAGCACCACGCAGCCGCTCACTCGCTCCCCACCCACCCAGTGGGATG
>JAVKLA010000036.1:7027139-7139243 GCA_034782735.1 Sagittarius serpentarius | reverse complement strand
TCATACTGAACTGAAAACACAGCGCTGTACCAGCTACTAGGAAGACAATTAACTCTATCCCAGCTGAAACCAGGACAGCAGCAAAGGTAGTAGTCAACATCCCAGGCTCAAACATGAGGCCATTTTCACTCGGGCACCAGAACAAAGTTAAGCTGTAGGATGCCCATGGATTTTTTTTTAATGTGCTTTTTATGAAAGTCCTCAAAATACAGGCAATCCCTTCCCTAAACACTTGCATCTTGTAGAGTGTAACATCTCAACACCAGTTAGATTGAGGTAATGTGGGAAAGATGGGAAGGAATTAGATGTGATGCTTTAAATGTGTCTCAGTATCCCTGGCAATAACTTGCCTCTGGTGGAACAAGAACCTGGAAAGCTGGGAAGAAGCAGGTTGCAAGAGAAATGCAGCAACTGTTTGGTCAGCTAGCCTGAGGAAGCTAAAAAATATGAGAAGTGCCTGTGTAAACGTGGGACGTGTTGCCTGCAAGGGAACCTGGATGGAACCAAATCCAGTTTCAGGCTATTTCCTCCTTTCTTCACCTACTCGGAGTGCCTCGGGGCTTTGCAGTTGCGTTGTAAGGTTGTTGGTCGTGCAAGTACTTGGGACTTTTCAGGGTGTGCAAACACAATCTTCATATCTGTTGTTTGGATTCAAAGTTTCAGTGTTTGGACACATCAGCTATGTGGTATGTTCCTAATCTCCAAGTGGATGAGGGTAGTTCTGATGATCAGGTTGGAGAGGTAAATACTCACCACTACATATTTCAATGTTACTTTGAACAAAGGGCTAAAAAATGTGATTTATTGTCTCAGCAAACATTCCTGCCGGGGAACATATTTGCTAGATTTTTGGCAAAAAGCTATATCTGGAGGGATGTGAACTCACTGCAAAGTAATTTCATTTACACATTTCAAATACATGATTGCAAGTAATTTTGCTTTCTGCTCTCTGTGCCCCAGCGGAAGCTGTGCACTAACCAGGGGAAAGGAGTTTCTTGCCAGACTCAAACAAAACTTAGCCCCTCCCTTAGCGTGAGCTGAAGGACTGGACTCATTCAAACTGGGGCTGCGTAGACAGAGCCTTTTGCCTATGGAAAATGGCTTTTCTAGTGGTCGCATGCTGTCGAGGACTCTTAATGGTAGTTTGAACTGCTGCTGCAGTGCTCAGAGGGAATTTTGGGGGAACCTTTGGTCAGCTGCAGTTCCCATGGTGCTATACTGGTTCACTCCTTCCCTGGGGATGGAGGCTATGTTTGACGGATCTCCAACTGTGCTGTATCATGGGGGAAGTCGCCTAGTGAGAGAGAGACAACGGAAGGTAAGGCAGGCAAGCCAAACTTTCAAGAAAAATCCTGGCCATCTTTCCATATGCAAATAGTTTTTGGAGGGCAAAACTGTAATTTTTTCATAAACCAACATAGTGAAAAATATCCCAGCCGTACTTTTCCGGTTCAAGCCTACCACAATGGAAAACTTGTGATCATGCCTACCTGTTAGTAGTATTGTATTAATTACTGTAGCATCCTAAGCCATTGATCATCAAACATGGACAATTTTGGTCATTGCAGGTATTTTCCCTTCGAAATAGAACCTTCACCCTAACTGGGTAACAGTCACAACGTTAAAAAAAATAAAAATCTCTCAGTGAGATGAAATACACAGCTGGAAAGGGTAGGAATAGGACTGGCAGATGAGACGCTGGAATAAGGACTTGTCAGATGGGGGCTATTGAGATCCAGGATGTAGGTGTGGAAAGAGGAGAGCTGCTACATCTCCCAGCTGCAGTGGCTGAAGATTAGGTAAAGGCAACGTATGTCAGAAATGTCTAGACAAGGTGGAAAACTGATTACAAGTATTGGGGAGAAAAAGTAAGGGAGAAGAAAGAAGAGAAACAAAGAGCCAGTAGATTGCATGATTATTAAACGCTGCCTAAGGAAGACAGGTTGAGATTCCATAATTCTCTGGGGAGCTCTACATGACACAATTATATGTTCGATTAGGTGCACTATGTTAGGGTTTTTTAATTAAAAAAAAAAAAGGGGGGGGTTGAATGCTCAAAAAAAGTGTGGAGGAGGGTAGTGAAGTGCTGAGCCAAAACCTTTTTTTTAAATCTTTATATGTACTGCACAGTGGGGGAGAAAGAGACAGCAGAGAAAAGGATGCGTTTGAGACGTGTCAGAGATATCAACAGCTCCAGTGACAATTTTAAGGAAATTAAATGGAAATTAAAGGGAAGCATTTTAGAGCAGAAGTCCCAAAAGCACTTAAAAATATCGAACATCAGAAAAGCTCAGCGTCTGTCAGCACTGGGGGATCAGCTCCTTTCATGACCAGCATGCTAAACTCAGAGGCCCAAGCCTGCGTCAGTTCTGAGACACCAAGCTCAATCTGATGTACATCAAAAGCTCTGCCAGAGTGCAGGGGAACCTCTGGGGCAAAAAAGCTCCTTCTATCAGGCAAAAGCTCTTAAATCCCAGCATCATCTAGGTATGAGGAAAAGGATTGGGACTCTTGGGTAGTGATTTATCAGCTTTGTGGCTTCTCTAATTCTTCAGCTTAGCTGGTCAGAGGAGTTCCTAAGTTCATAGTGATTTCATGGGGTTTGCTTCCCCATTGCCCCATCCCTTTTGCTGTCCTGCTCCAGAGGGGTGAGGACTGGCCCCAGCCCCTGGCTGTGTTCTTCACCCTCACCTCAAGGTGACTTTAAGGGGGTCAGGCTTTCTGCTGCTTTTCTCAACTGCCTGCTTTTGGTGCCCAGTGTGGCATCAGGAAGGCATGGCACCGTGAGGAAGTGTGTTATGAAGCAGCTGGAACCGAGACTTTGCAAGTACGGCTTGACTTCCTTATTTTGGTTTCTCATGGACTTGCAAGGCCGTGTAATACGGAGTGTTGGGTGTGCCCAGAGGTCTTCCACTAAAAATCACCCAGCACTTGGCTGTCATCACTCAGCCGTAACACTGTGTGGCCTCTCTTTCCTCAGGGCCGTGCTTTCTTTTATTGCTCTGCCTCACTCTCATTTCAATCTCTGCCCATCTCATGGGTATTTTCATTCTTCATTCTACCACGCCAGCAGCAGAAGCGGGCATGGTATGACACCACTATTACTTCTTTCGGACTCCCACTGCCTATTTGATCCAGAGGATCAGGCAGCCCATGTAGCCTGACACAGAGAGGACCCACAGAGATGCACGCCAGCATCTAAGCAGGACAACAGTGAGTGTGTTGTGTAAGGAAGCGAGAGAAAAAAAGACACTAGCATGTTTTCATTTCCTCAGGAACACATCCCCTAAAAAACCCACAAGAGCGTGAGTCATCCACAGAGGATATTGGCCTCTCTGAGTTGCAGCTGCTAGTTTTTAATTCTGTAATTTTAATTTGCCCGAGAAAATAAAAGAAGGGAGGAATGACTGGATAGGATGCACATCATTGTCTCTGTATAGGATTCTCCCTTTTCCAACTTGGATGCATGAGATTGGCTGTTGGATCTCAGGTCTTTGAGCTGTGAGTTGGTCATGTACAGGTGAAGTTTGTGCAAACACATCTGCAGGCTTCAGGTACAGCTTTGTGAGGTCATATGAGATCATATCATTGGTGAAAACAGTGAAAAAAATAATCAATATTCTATCTTTTTGCATAAGTACTTTAACATTAATCAATATCCTTTGGAAGAAGCCCTATATACAAAGCCCAGGCAATACAAAACTGGGAGGAGTGACTGATATGCCAGAGGGTCATGCTGCCATCCAGAGGGACCTGGACAGGCTGGAGAAATGGACCAACAGGAGCTTTGTGCAGTTCAACAAGGGGAAGTGTGAAGTCTTGTCCTTGGGGAGGAAGAACAACCCCAGGCACCAGGACAGGCTGGGGGCTGCCCTGCTGTAAAGCAGTTGTGCAGAGGAAGGACTTGGGCGTCCTGGTGGACACCAAGTAGAACGTGAGCCAGGAATGTGCCCTCTTGGCAAAGGCGGCAACTGGCATCCTGGGCTGCATTAGGCAGAGCATTGCCAACAGTGGAGGAGGTGATCTTCCCTCCAAGCTGAGCACTGGTAAGACATATCTGGGATGCTGTGTCCAGTGCTGGACTCCCAGCGTAAGAGAGACATGGACATACTGGAATGAACGAAAGGCAGGGTCAAGATTAAGGGGTTGGAGTATCCTGTATATGAGGAAAGGCTGAGAGCTGGGGTTGTTTGGTCTGGAGAAGGGAAGGCTTGAGGGGGATCCTATCAATGGACTCAAACTGAAATGCAGGAAATTGCATTTAAACATAAGAAAAAACTCACTGTGAGGGTGGTCAAACATGGGAACAGGTTGTCCAGAGTAGTGGTAGTGTCTCTACTCTTGGAGATATTCACAACTTGACTGGAGATGATCCTGAGCAACCTGCCCTATGTGACCCTGCTCTGAACAGGAGGTTTGGGCTAGATAATCTACAGAGCACCTTTCAGACCTCAGTGATTCTATGATTTTATTCCCAGTTGTTACCACCAAATGAATTATTCAGCTGTCAATGAGTTGAGATGACCTAGTAAAGAACTGAAGCAATTCTGTGTTTAGCACAAAGCTTCCACTGGGCTGGTGTGGATTAGCTGAGTCAGACCACCAGTCTGTCAACTGGATAAACATCCCTCTTCCATTTCTGCCAAGGTCCTCCCTTTGGCACACTCTGAGCAGTAGAAAGTCAAGTGCTATAGTGCAGAGCAAACCCAGAGAGAGTTTATGATCTCTAAGTCTAGGAACTGTTTTTGTTAGATGAATGACAAATGGAAGAGCAGGGCTGTAGCAAGATCTTTTCCATATGTCAGGTCAGAACCTCTTCAGTTATCAGCCATCTCTTGCTCTCAGGCTTGGCTGGAGTGAGCACAGAAGGCAATTTTTCAGGGTTCATGCCACGAGGTATAAGGAGTTTGTTACAGACACAACAAGGGACGTTGGCAAAAGGGTACCAATACTTCAAATAGCAACTTAAAGTATCTCACTGAAGAAGGAAGCAGTATGAGAAGAAAAGGAAGGTCAGTATTGTGACTATTCAGTTTGATTATAGCTTGTATTGTTGATCTAATTGAAATCCTGCTTGTTTCTCCAATGGCTGGTACAACTTGGAGGCTGGGATTTCAAGGTCTTACTCTATTAGCGATAATGGGAGGATGGGACTGAGTTTTAATTCCTGGCATCTTCTTCAGGGCACTGAGGGAAGTGGTTTCAAGATAAGACTGTAGTCCGGGGTCTCAGTAAGGAGAGGGCAAGGAAGTCTTAAAGTCAGGCTGTAATCATGAACACAAAAGTCTGGTGGGACTGCCTTAAGGTACATGCTAGTCAAGCGCACTGCAAAACTAAGAGCTCAAGCAGCCAAATCTGGGTGGGCTGGGGCTAAACTTCTACCTTAGCTAATGGATGAGAATGGAAACCACCCAGCTCCTGCCTTGGAAGATCTTGCGCTTCCTAGCCTAGGTCAGCCTGGAATGATGCGGAAGTGGCTGAGAACAAAGTTCCTTCTGCATGTGTTGTTCTAGGCTTTTCCACTATTGTATTTTGTTTAAGGCTGCCTCTATTTCTTTCTGCTCTTTATTGAGATATCCAAGCTAGTGGCACAGGAGGAGCAGAGAACGAGGGGTAGGTTTGGCAGTTGTGCTTCTAAAAATCTCTAAGACAGACCTGTGAAAACATGAAGATTCTCAGTAAAATACCTTTTTTTTTTAAAGCCAAGGAAATAATGAAACTGTAAGGTAGTGGAAAATAGCTCTGCAAGAGCCTCTTCGTCTTCCTCTGCTCTCCTTGTGGATAAGAGGATATGGCTTTCTAAATGCAACTTAAAGTTGGAACACAATGTCCCTATTCCCCTGCCCCCTCCAACTTAATTGAGATAAAATACAAACTACTTCACTCACACTAGTGTTTGAGAGCCAAGGACAGCCTTGTGGTTAAGATAGATTTGGCCAACAGTCTCTTTCTCAGTCCCAGCTCTGCCAGCAGCAGCCTGTGACACTGGCAAATACTGTTTCCCTAGTACAGCAACACACTTATGTGTGAATTTCCCTGGACTATACTCGTGTCATTAAAGCTATTCCTGTACTTTGAATATGATATTGAATTAGGTTCTGCTTTTTCTCTTTATTGATTGTACATGGTGAATCAGAATGGCAGCCTCTCACCCTGTCTGGCTTTTCTTTGTAGATGTAGACTTTTAATTTCCCCCTGAAGATACTAAATATTTCTAGGGGCTGCAGCACTACAAACTGCTGGTACCCTCACAGCTGTGGTAATCAGGGTGTAAAAAGATGTCAGTACAACACTGCTGTCTAACCCACTGCTGTTATTTTAAGATAGCACTAATGGTGCTGTCTCAGAAAAGCAGAGCAAGTGGAAAAGACATTCGGTCTAGAAGGAAAATCGTGATGGTCAGGGATGATGGGAAAGGAGTGATTGAAGTTCCTCCTGCAAAACATCTCCTAGACTACTCTGCTGTCTCTTTTGCAGCCTCAGTGGGGTGTCAGGCAGGACCTGGACGCTAATGAACGCGAGGAGGTTTGAAAGTGGCAACTGTTAATTGCAGACAACTGTGGGAGTGATGATGCCAAGATTGTCACTGCAATGCCAAAAGGATCCAAATGGAGTGCTTAAAATTCAGTCATGTAGGATTGTATTTAGAGCCTGTTCTCACCTCTCACGGTGGCTCTACGCAAATCCTGCTGGATTATCATCACTCTTCAAAACTAGGCACACTTTTGAAGTTCCTAAATTCAGGTAGAATTTCAGAATTTTTTCCTTTCTAAACACTGGTTGTCTCTGGCTGGTCCTTTTGTGTGCTGGCATCCCATCTTACACATAAGGGTGTTGAAGATCCTCTGCAGCGTGCCCAGCCCCTGCTGCCCAGTGCCAAATGGCCTTGCAGATTGCATCCTTCCTGCCTGGCTGGGGAGGTGCAGGGAGCTGGTGGCAGGCATGGCTGGGGAAGCTCTGCCTTGTCTGTCTTGCGCTTTGAAATACCTGTTCAGAGCACTGATGATTCCAGAAAATGCTGTTTCCTTGGATGGGAGTAAATCAATATACAAAAATCCCTCCCTACCGGCTGATACCAAATGTACTGTGTTTTTATGTTTCTGCTGGCCTCAATGTTTTATGTATAGTTCCTGTGTAATATTCACATGAGGTAGAATTGCACCAATCACCTCTTCCCTCAAAATGTTAGCCTGCTTCTGCAGGAGCTGGCGCTGGGCAGTAGAAGACTGTAGGTAAGACAGTAGATAGACCAGAGGAAAACCTAGCATGGTGATTTCATCGGCCTTGCATCAAGTTAATCGTCTGGGTACACGAAAGAAAACGTGAAGTGGTGCCAAGACTTGAGATCAGAGCAAAGCTCGAGGGACACATCCAGCCCCTGCCTGAATCAAGTCACGGCTCCCTTAGTCCACCCTCTGGTAAACCCGTGCATGAGTCCAAATACTTTAAACATTGATCAAGAAAAGGCAATACCCTGGAGGCATGTGTCCAGTACACACAGTGTATCCGGTGGGGGTGGATGGAAAGGTGCACAGAGCACGCTGGACTCCTCCCAGAGTAACCAGAGGCCATTACAAGTGCCCTTGTCCTCGCTCAAGGTGTGAGTTGTCACCGGAGGAGGAGATTGCTAAGTGTTTGAAAGGGTTAAAAGTGGAATGGAAGTCAGGGCTGGACCCAGCCTCCCCTTTGCCTGAAGTGCTGGATTTGAGATAAGTGGATGTCAAACATTCCTCTTAACTGTTGCATCAGGATCAAAATATTGGGGTTTTTCCCCATTAATTTAGCCAGACTGACCCTTGACTTTCCATCAGAGTCACATTACATTGGCAACCAAAGGACACTGCAAGTATCTGGAACCACAGCTTGCAACCCCTCTGCACCTGCAAACACACCTTTGTTCTGCTCTGAAGCAGTGAGGACCTCCCCAAAATATGCAGTCTTCTGATGGCTACTCTTTGACAGGAAGGATCACACAAGGGCCCAGTCCTGGCATAGCTCTCTGCCCTTTGGGTGCTAAAAGGTATCTCTTAAAAGGCAGTTAAACCCACTTTTTCCTGGGGAATTCGGAGAGTTCTGATTTTTTTTCTTCTCTTTTTTTCTTGAAAGCAAAACAAAATGCCAAAGTTGGATTTCTGGTGAAGAGCATCGCAAAAATAATAGAGGCCATCAAAATGCAGTCCTCATTTCAGTTGTGTTTTTTTCCTAGAAAATAGTCAAAAGTAAACAATTCAAATGTACCTTTAAAATACACAAAAGGCAAGCTTTGTACAAGGGTACTGAACAGGTGCTTTCTGTTTCAGTTTTCCAACTGAAAATGTAAAAGTCATCTTTATGTAAGGTGTGGGCTTTTGGTGAATCAACTGTGTCCTGCCCAGACAGTTGGGTTAGGTCAGGCCTTGAGCCAACTAGCCTTGCCATGGGCAGCCACTGCTTCAGGGCTGCTTGGGCTATTGCCTTCATCTTGCAAACCTTTGGTTTAGCTTCAGCTCCCTGGACTAATTCTGCACCCTTCTGCTGAGGGTGAGGGGCCTGATGCAGGGTGCTTTAAGAGTGGGGCTTGCTGCTAGGTGTTGTTGCTTTTTAAGGCAAAGGGGTTTGGGACATGTAGTTTGAGTTAACTCTGAGAGACACAGGAGGCTGAATAATCAGCAAGGTAGTGGGAAATCTGGCAAGGGTGCCTGGGAGGCTTTGGGAAGATTGGGAACAGCTGGGGCACCCTGGCAGAGTGAAACACCTCCTAGAAGGGGACTCAGCACCTGAGCTGAGTTGAGCTTTGATTTAGAACAAGGTTTAGAAGCAAATTGAAGGATAAAGCATAAAGTAGTAGCTGGGAGAGAAGGAGGTGGTTTGTGTCTGGCTCGTGGCTGGTGCTGCTTTCCCCAGCGCCTGGGGCCAGGAGAGTCACGGTAAGTGCGGTGTTGCTGTGCTCACCAGCCCCATTGTGCTAGCCTGCTCTCTGAAAAGGCACTTTCCAGTCTATCCAAAAAGCAGTGGGTTCCCTGGAAGAAGGGAGGGAGCTGAAGCTGCTCAGCAGCAATGGGGGAAGGAGGGGCTGGAGCCAGGCAGCAGCTCTGCTGTGCCGTCAGGAATGTCTGAATCTGTTCGTCTGTCTGTGTTAAGCATCTTTGTATATAATTAGCTCCACAAGGTAGATGCGAGCCCGGTTGTGTCTCGGCCACTTTGCTTTGGGACAGCCGTCTGTAAGGCAGTAACGCGTTGCTGTTCTAGCAAGCTCTCAAATTGGTGGGCAGCGCTGCTTGTGTTTCAGGAAGGGAAGGAGCTGAATTTGCACAGAGGCTTGGGGATGAGATGGTATCCCAAAACCCAGAGCACGTGTGCCAGTACTAGCGCTGGTGGAGCAGCTGTGGTCTGCAGAGGTGTTCTCTCCCATGCTGCTCCCAGGTCTGTTCCCAAATAGAAGTGGGCTGTGCATGGAGTCCTTGGTGTGGCCTGGGGACAGGAGGAAGAAATGATGTTTGTGACTAGCTGATGACATGGGTATTGTGGAAGGGGATGAAGGAAGGAGGAGGTGGAAGTTGATGGAGTTGTTCTGTGTTAACTGCTGCAAGCTTGTTGGCTCATAAGGAAACACACAGTACTGCAAGGGTTTGGCTCGTCCATCAGCCAGGGGAATGCTGCCTTTGCCATAACTTTGGTCTTTGGAACAGAGTTGTGGTTGGGGGAGAGCTTCTTCCTCGATTATATTCAGCTCCTGAAAGTGGTGTCCAAGCAACTTTGGTCTGGCAAAACTCCCTGAGCTTCCCTGATTCCTTTACCTCATGCTTAGGGTGAGAGCACAGTCACTGGGAAGCAGAGGGTTTGGCACTGAGTGGGTTCTTGCATCTGTATGTGCTTCAAGTGCCCTGCCCTCAGCGTTTGCGCTGAAGGCGCAGGGAGGTCTCCAACACCCTGTACAAAGGGAAGGAGAACTAATGTTAACTAGGACTCTTGAATGCTGGTGCTCTGAATCGCAGCTGAGTTTCCTCTTAAGAGAGCTCAGGAGCTGCAGGGGATGATGCTGAGTGTGAGGAACAAGCCATTAGCTCGCTGACGTGCATTTCTGCTCTTGGTGCGACACATTTTATTCTGTTAGTGGACTGTGGCCCCTCAGTAGAGCAGAGGGCTGCTGGGGTGCTTTGTTCTGGTGTGTTACCTTGAGTCCCAGGACGACCTTACCCAGGCTGGGCATCCCATCTCATCCCATCCACCCCAGCCCCCCCCACCCCCACCCCCGGCAGTGGCACTTGCCTGGGGCTGTGTGCTGCTGGAGGGCAGGGCAGAAAGGTGTGTGCTGGTAGTAGTGGGCATCAGGAACCAGCTTCCTACGCACGTCTCCTGAAGGTGCAGAAAAAGGGGGGGGGGGGGGATGGACTAGTGTGGGATTTGAGCAAGCATGAGAATTTCCAGCAACTGTTTCTTGGCTTTCATGCCCATGCTCGTTTGCTGGGCTGCCACATGTTGCAGGGCCAGGGGGATGCTGAAACTTTAAAAAAGTGTAGTGCTGATGGGCTGAGCTAGAGGACTGTGTGTATGTGCATGCAAAGTCAACCCCGGTGTATGTGGCAAGAGGACCTGAATCTGAGAATTCGTAGTGTAATTTGTATTTCTGCACATAAGTAGATATTTCTGTATTTGGTATGGGGGGAAAAAAACTCCAGTGTGAACACAAGAGAATCTGATATGGCTAATCTGAAAAGAAAATGTGGAATTTAAAGTTATCTAATATGAAGTTATCTTAAGTCTCTAGTGCTGTGTTTGTACTCGCTGCCCTTTGAGGTAAAAAGGAGATGATATGGTACCTCTGGTGAAAAAAAAGACAAAGAATGGAACTTTTAAGTGTACGGGCTAACCTGGAAGTACTGAGACAGTGGCAGAGTACTGAGATGCCAGCTGAAGAGGCAGGTGACTTTGACGTGCTTCCTTTCTCCCAAGTGAATCTTTCTGAAACACTGGAGACCCTTCTATCTGTAAATACTCAGCTCTCATAGTTGGCCTTGCATGTCACTAGAAGGAATATACTACAACTTTTTAGCAGGTTGATCTGCTTCATGCTGCTTTCTCGTGGAGAATGAAGGAATTCTTTCTAAATCTAAAAATGTCAGTCTTCACAGCTGGCCAAGAAGCTGGAGCTAAGTGATAAACGGGGCAGTCTTCTGTCTTGTAGTGTTTTTTCTAATGCTGTAAACAGTTTTGTGGGTTTTGGGTTTTTTTATGGACCAAACTGCTCAAATCTGAATTTTGGAAACGGGTTTAGTAAAAAAGTAGTATTGGTGGCTGATGGAAATACAGCCAGAAGAAACTGGTTTCCTGGTTCTTGGTTTCAAAGTGACCATTTTGCTTCTAAATGATGCTGTCAGTTTTCTTAAATTTGTGGCTTAATTGAAGCCACTTTGCCTGCTTTTGCTTTGGACTGCTGAAGATGTCTTTGTTAGCTGAGCTGCAGCAGCAGCAAATGTCACTGGGACATAGAAGGGGCTGGAAGTTTTAGAGAGAAAATGCAGCCTCCTGCATTCGTAGGTTTGGTTGTGTAGACTTTGTCTACACCCCAAATATACTCCCTTTTCCTTCAGCAAGAGCAAAGAGTGGACTGGTGTTCCCTCTAGCTGGGTTTCACAGCATCTGTTTATCTGTAACTCTGCTGAAGTGTTTGAGCCTTGTGGAGGAAACCTCCTAGAAGTGAAGGGCACTAGGAAATGGCTGGTGAGTGTGGATACTGTTACCATCTGCTGCAAGGGGTCGGGATGCTCAGCAACGTCGTGAGCACTGTGCTAATAATGCAAGGCGAGATGCCTTGGGCTAACATGAGGTCGTTGCAATGGTGAGGCTGGATATTGGTATCCCGACTGCAGAGGAATCCTGCTTGTCTGCTGACTGTTCATGGCATGGAAAGGATCAGTTCCTGAGACCCTTCTTAGAGAGGGGGAAAGTCAGAGCTGGAGTGTGTTAAGCTGCCTTTTTTTTTTTTTCCCCGTAAGCCTGTGGAGTGTCATACTATCAAGCAAAGACATAGTGAGGAGGAGAGGTTATTAAAACACATTTAAAAAATACCTGAAAGTCAAGCATATTTGGATTTTAATGACCAGATTTGTAGGATTTGATGCCTCTTCAGGCTATGGTGGAGGAACACAGCTGTCCCATTCACCCACCAGTGCGGCAGGTCCAGCTGCTCTGTGGTACCACCAGGCTCTTGCCACAGAGGTGTCCTCTTCTGGATCCCAGAGAGCTGCATCAGGGCCAAGCTGTGGTCATGGTGGAGGTGCTGCTGCTTTACAGAGCCAATGCTGCAGGCCAAAGTGCTCTACAGTGAAAATACCAGACTAGATTTCTCCATGATAGCAACCTGCCCTATATAATATTGGCTGCCTTGTTTTGGGGAGGGGACAGCACAGTGCTGGGGC
Organism: Sagittarius serpentarius; assembly: GCA_034782735.1. Taxonomy (NCBI): domain Eukaryota; kingdom Metazoa; phylum Chordata; class Aves; order Accipitriformes; family Sagittariidae; genus Sagittarius; species Sagittarius serpentarius. The sequence continues at coordinate 7,126,845 of JAVKLA010000036.1, read as the reverse complement.
TGTGTGGACTGGGGCATGGGGACAATGCAGCTGCAGGGTGAAGCTCAGCCTTACTGTCCTTACCCACCTGGAGTTCACCTCTTGTTTCTCCTGAAATGCACTGAGAAGAGCCCTTGTTCAATGTGGTCCTTGCATCTTCCAGTCAAGAGTCTGAAGAGCACTCCTCCGCCTCTCCAGCAGAATGGGTACCACTAGGCTGACCTCACTTGAAGCCACTTCATCCCTCACCAAAGCTGCTGCTGCTTGTGGGGTCACCTCAGCAGATTGACACCTTCTCTTGAACTTCTATGATCCTGGGTGACTTTTCTTGGAAGGATTTGAGCCTGTTGCCTGAGGCAAGTGCATGAATGAGTCGAACAGGCTGCTCTAACTCACATCAGGTATGTGATCCTTCTGCCTCATCTGCAAAGGACACTGTGGGCTCACCAGCCCTTAGCTCCAGCCTCTCTACTTCCTCTGTAAGGGAAAAGAATCCATATGAAAGGGAACAAAATGTCTATCAAAAGAGACATTTGGATCTAGTCCAACACAACAAACTACAATTATCGTGGGTCAGGAGCCCATAGCCCTGTTATGGGCCACACAGCAATCCTTTGGAATCAGCACAGCGGAGAGTGAAGGTGGGTAACTTGGACAAGTCGAACTGAAGCTCAGTACAGAGCAGCGTGGACAATACTGAGGTGTTTCTGCATACTCACATTTCTCTTGAAGCTCTCCAAAGCAGATGCCAAGATGTGGTGCCCAGCTGGTTAGTGTGCAGGGGGAAGTAGAGAAGGTGTTGTATTTAAAAAGATGGTTAGGCAGTCGCTGAGGATCACTTTGAGTGTTTTCTTCCCCAGAGATGTTGAGACTGGAGACCCAGAGTTATGGGAAATAAATCTTGAAGAGCTTTCCCAGACTCAGTAAACAAAGCAGGGACAAATAAAACTGCTCCCTGTTTCTGATCAGAGAGCTTTGAGCCCAATCAAAATGTGAGTCGAAAATTAGAATTGCTAGCTTGTGGCATGTTTCTTCTCCCTGAGATTCCTGAAAGTAGGACTAGGCATAGTAAAACACTAACTAAAGTTATCTGCTTCAGCATGTAAATTATTTCTTCTGCTTATAGAAAAGCTGGTTCTCTCCAGCAAGTTGCTCATCCTATTTTTAAGTTGTGGGGGTGGTTTGAACTGTGCACTGCTCTGAGTCAGACATCAGATGTCCCCAGTGCTGGCTTATCTGCTCTTCTCCATGGTGAGTTGGTATGACCACGGTGCCTTGGGCCACACAGTGCTGGGGAGGATACCGGTGGTGGTATCTGTCATTAAGCATTTCCATGGGGGCAAAAGCAGTCTGCTACATATGTTAGAACAAGTACATGCTTAGCCTGGATAAACCATTTGCCTTTAACCTCAGAGATCTGATCCAAACCCATCAGAAAATGGCAGAAGTTTCCCAGGGATTTGTGTGGGTGGTACAGCTGGCTCCCTTTAACCGCAGGCTGGGACAAATGTTGGCCCAAACAACCCTGATGGTGAAAACTGGACAGCCCTGTGTCTCTGGCTTTGCAAGGGACTTTTCGTTGTGCAGAGTGATCTCTTCTGTAGCTGGGGAGCCCTTGTAGGCTACCTTGGATGATAAGTTCAGTCCGTCTGAGCAACTTTGTCACCCTGTGTCAGCAGTTTTTGTGAGAAGGGCCTACTGGCTTCTGTGCTTGGTGACTCTGTTGCAGAGAGTTTGATGCACATCAAGAAAAAAGATGAATGTCCTGCTCCAAAGATCTGTGAAGTGTGCAGTCCTGTCTCCTCCAAATATTGGTGGCTTCCATCCGCTGCCTGCATGTGCCCAGGACCAGGTGGGTCCTGGAGCTGTAACCCCTTTCTAGTTGAGTGCATGGGGTGACCATTCGCTGGGTGACCTGTGAGGGTGTGGGGAAGGGATTTCTTCTGCTTTTCTTCCTGTGTTTTGCTACAGTCTTGGTTTCCCATGGCAGTTTAGGTTTAAACACCTTGTGCTAAAAGTTTATGGGGAAATGTCTTCCATCCAGACAGTCAGCTTTACCGTGTTTGTCTTAAATGTCCTTACAGTTATCTTCTGTTAAGAGCTCAAGCCTGAGGTAACATCTGTAACTCAAATTTATTCCCAAAGAATCAGCTGGTGCTGATATTTTGGTCATCAACAGCCTTTAATTGAAAGCCTTAGCAGTATTATAGCTCACTTCCCTGGTATCTCGATGACTGTGCTCTGTCCTCATGAGCTCCCCACCAGAGCTGCTCTCGCAGCAGGGTCAGCTCAGCTCAGCGTGCTGCTGGCTCTCCAAGAACTGGAGCTGAGTGCTCAGTTGCCACGCTGATCCAAGCGCTCACGTTTGGCAGAGGCGCAGCCTATTTCTAAAATTGTCTCAAAGATAGTTTTGCATGGGTTTGCATCTCCCAGACGGATGAGCCGGGTGGTATTTTATATGGTGTCATTGTTTGTTTAGCTAATGAAGTAGAGAAAAACAAAGAGCTGAGATCCTTGGCTCTATGAAACAGCTGTCAACAAGCAGCCCTGAGAGAGCAGAGAAGCAGGGACCTAGCAGCCAGGGCACTGAACCGGGGCTCTGAGGGATGGTTTTGATTCCTGACTCAACACAGTCAGTCATGGATGAAATGCAGAAAAGGATGCCTTAGCCCAAAAAGAGGAGGGAGATGCTGGGAGCTGCGTGCTTTTGCTGGTTCTCTCCCAGGAAGCAGCTGCTGCAGTGCCGTGTGGTAGAGGCTAGCTTTTGTCTGCCGCTGTCTGCCTGGGGCGAACGTGACCCACTTCTGCAAATGTTTCCAGAGTCTTCCTTCTGGAAGAACTTGCCCACAGAAGTGTGGTTTCCCTCCCTCATGGCTTGTGCCCTACCACGTAATGTGGGACAGTTCCTTTAGTTGTTTTTATCTGGTGCTGAGGAGGCTAGTGAGAAGCTCCTGCCTGGAGGAGCTCTGCTGGAGAGCAGAAAGCACAAGGAAAACAATAAAATGTCTTCCTGCGTCCCCCCTTTAGTTTGCCATTTTGACTTCAGATACAAGCTGCCATCATTTCCACATGGAGCAGCCACATGAAAAGCACCACTAAACAGTCCTCTGAGTTTCGCAACAAGAAACACAGCAGCTAAATATATTTAATCTGTGGGTATTGTTCATCTTGGCTTTAATTTCCTGTTGTCAAAAGGTTTAGGAATTTAAACCCATGAATCATTACTGAAGCTGTTAATGCTTGCAGGCTTTTTCAGAAATGGAGATAAAGGAACTGATATTAATACCAGCTTAGCATGAATTCAGCCAGAACAACTCTGTGAGAAGTTTACTGCTATCCCAGAGATATCACTTGATTTCTAACTATGATGAAAGCTGCCAAGAAGCGAGTAGGTGGGTGAGATCATTCTGCCCCAGGTGAATAGGATGCTTCCATTTTTAAAAAAAAGTCTCTCTGGCAAGTTACAGGCTGCATCATCCCCATCTGGAGACCTGTAGAGCCCTGTACTGTTCCTCTGTTTCTAAAATTGCAGCACCTATTCAAGCAGTGACTCTTTCAGAATGTAGTCGTGAGATTTTTCTGGGGCTGGAGGTCATGCCCTTGCTCATATTGAATAAAAGATTGGAAGAAAACTTTTCTCAGTTCCATCTAGCTGGGTGTTTGGGTTTCTGCTTTTATACTTGCAGGATGTAAGCATCCTCCTAAAGTCCTGACCTTAACAGGCTCCCGGATACCTCAGAAGCAAGGTCTGGCCATAAGATGCTTCAGGAGGAGATTGTGGCTTCCATTTCTCTGGAGACTGAACATGTTTTAGGGCAAATCGAGTCATTCATCTTCTTTCAGGAGCCTGGTTTGTCTGCAAGACCATACCAGGCTTCCTTTGACTCCTCTGGGATTGAACCCTGAAGGTCAAAACAGAAAGTTCAGGAGAACTTATAGAAAGGTCCTAACTAATGATTGTAGTCAGAAGTGAAATGAAAACTATGCGAGGACTGGTTTTTATTTTCATGTTGACTGGGTTTTAGTTCTGGAATGCCATAGAAATAGGGAATTATTCAGGTGGACATTGATTTCTGGAGGTCTTCTAGTCCAATCCCCTAGTTGCAGCTGGGCCACCTGCCTGGTTGATAGTGTTGATAGATGTGACTCTGCAGAAGAAGCTGCTGCCTCCTTTCTTGTTTGGTCTGTACCTTTGGGTAGGACAGAAGCAGAGACAACTACAAGGCAGCTGCAGGAACACATTTGGAAGGAACAAGCTTGGCCCTCCTTAGGATATTTTCTCTAATGATTGCTCTTTCTAGGAGGGAAGAGAAATGGCCTGGTTTCCAGCATTTCCCTTCCTCTGCTTCCCTCAGGAAAGGGAAGGCCCTGGTGTAGAGGAGGTAGTCCTTCTTCATCTTGCTCCCTGCACTGGTGGTGTGCTGGAGAGCTGCTGGTAATTGAGATGGGGGAATGGTTTCTGTGTGCATTCATGCTGTGACTGAGAGTTTTTGCTGTCAAACAAGCGCATGGTGGAAGGAAGGGTGGAGACGGGGGGCACAAAGCACAGCAGTGTGTTGCGGCAGTTCAGGAATGTGCTGGCTTGCGAAGGTGCTGGACGTCTGGCAATGCTGCACCAAGTCACTCTGTCCTAACGCTGATAGAGCTGCAGCAGTTTTGTGCCAAGTGAAAGCAGAGCCCTGTTTGGGAAGAACTGCGCTATTTGATTATATACACGAAAATGTAGCTGAACTCTAATGAGAAATGGAGACATTCCTACAAATACAGCTGTAACTTACATTTCTCTCCTCTAAAACTGTTTTTATAAGATGTTAGTCCTACAAAGCAAAATGCTGAGAAATGCACACCCTGAGAGCCTGCAGCTTCTAGTACCAAAAATGGTGACTGAGTCTGAATACCTGATGGTATTCAGTGTGATCGCTGCTGCTCTTCTTTCACCTAAGCACTTGTGAGCCCATTCTGGGCAGTTTGGATTCACTCTGAACTTGTGCAGCAGAGCCCTGTGGCATGCTTGCTCCTGATGAGCTGTTTATAAGGAAAAGGCCTCTGTCCCCTTCTCGCCTCTGTTCTCCATCATCAATTAGCTTGAGTCTCTGAGGCTGCAGCCCATGAGTGCATCTTTTCCTTTCACAGAGCACTCTGGAGACACTCCTGCTCCTGGAACAAGCACTCTCAGTGCCAGAAAGCATCAGACGCTGTCTGAGCCTCTGGGCCTGTCTCTCCATCTGTTTGTTTAATGACGCGCAGCAGCTTCATCTCTGACTTTGCACCCTCAGGACAATAATCCACTCTGATGTTCAGGCCAGCCAGCTATTCTTCTGAGACGAGACTGCGGCTGGTGCACTGTAGGCTGGAGACAGTTTAAAATTCTTCTTCCGAATTGCTTTATGGCTCAAAATGTTGCTCTGCGATCTGCAGGGTACACAGAAAGCTTGCACAAGTTTGCTCGCTTGTTTTCTGCTGAAGGAATGGGTGGGCCTCAAAATCCAGATATCCTTGCTTGATCTGGTGGGGTGGACACTGACTTGAAGGTTGGGAGCGCAGGATCTTTATCTGGCTCTGATGTGCAGCCTTGGCCAAGCACTTTTGCTCTTCTTTTCTCTCCTTGCTGCCAGCATAGCGTGAACTGCTCAGATATGTTGTGGTAGGACAGAGGCATGAACGTTTGCAGGGTTGATGCTGTTCTGTAAAGCTGAAGTAGATTCACAATGAGGGTGGTGGCAGTAGTGCTGATTTTTAGAAGCTTATTACACAGTTTCATGAAGCAGCAAGGGGTAGATCACTTGCTGTGTTTGCTAAACAATCCAGAACCACCAGGATCACAAAATACCTATGGCAAAATGGACCTTCCGGGGCAGTGTTGGAGCTGGCCTGTATTCTGTGAATACTGTGTGGTTAATAGAGGAAGCAGCAGAATAAAGCCCAGCTGAAAATGAAGACTAGCTTGAGATACACCACTTTGTAGGTGCTTAGAAGAACCCATACCTGGGATAGTGGGGGAAGCAGGTAAGCACAAGCAGGGCAGTGGTGCCAAATGATGTCTGAAGGAGGTTGGCCACTGAAATCACTAAGTGAGAGTGGCAAAGCTTTAGGGAAGAGAGACCTCAAAGTGCTGGTTTCAAAATCCTCCTTCGCTCTAACTGCTTGGCTCTTGTGGCCTTTTGTGTGAGAAACTGGCATGGCTCGTCTCCATGCAGCAGCTCAGGTGTCAGAAAGGAAGAGTGGCAGGGACCGTATCCTCTTGGGGATGCCCAGGTGGTACCAGTCTGAGTGAAATACCGCCCCCAAGAAAGGAAACTCCCCCAGGGGTATGCTTTGGGTTTAGTACCCCATTAAATAAGGGGAAACATACTTCTGGGATGGAATGAGGAAAACGTTTGGCTTTCCCATAATCCATTACTAGCTCTTTCCTTTTGTTTCAGAGGTGGAGTCCATGTGTGGCATCTCACACAGCGTAGACGGAAGAGGTTACCCAGATAGTCTGATTCTGTGCATAAGTCCTTGTACGAAATGGGGTCCTGCTCTGCCATGTGCAATCCAGGCCCGGCATACTATGAGCAAGACTTTCTGAAGCAGGTGATATGACCCCAAGTTTTTTTGCAAGCTTCAGGTGGTCTTGGATCTCCATGGGAGCAGGAGAAGATGCTTCAGGGTCCCTAGAGAATGAGCACAGGGGTGGGAGTGGCAGGGGGAGCTACTCTGCCTGCCATGCCATTGCGAAACTCAGACCAGCCAAATATCCACATCTGAACACCTGCAGTTGCTGGTGAAGGCAATGCCAGGCCAGACAAAAAGCAAGCCCTGAATTACAGAGACAGATGGAGCAGGGTAAGAGGGAGGCATGGGTCAGAGGAAAGCAGCCGCTGATACATGCAGGCATCCTTCTCCAGGGTGAAGGAGCAGGAGCTATTTCCTTTTCAGAGTCAGCCATTACCCAGCGTGGTGCTGAGCACAGTGGGTACTGTTCATGTAAAGTCACCAGCAGTGCGTTAACAAAAGCCCTAACAAAGAACAGAGCAGGCTTATCGTTCACCGAGGAGTCACAGCTATGCCAAAAGAGCCATGTATGAAAAACACAGATGGGAGCACGTATCTGCATGCACCCGCCCGTGTAACTGAGGGATGTGTGCCCAGGGCAGGCTGACCTGCTTGGGTCTGGTGTCTTGAGAGGCTTCTGTACAAAAGGTTATCTCGATTCACTTGAGCCTATGTTTAGTCAAGGAGCTTGATTTCAGTGAAACAAGGTCAAACCCTCCTAAACCCAGGAGCTATTCTGAAAGTGATTTTTGAATGCTTGACTTGATTCCATTGAGTGGGATCTGGTTTGTTGATTTTTTTTAAAATTATTTTTTTATTTTTTTAAATGAAAGTGGATACTTGACAAACTTGAACATGATTCCAGTAGGGCATCCCTAATTGATGATGAAAGTCAGGGCTGTTGAAGTGTTTCCCCACCATACCTTTGTGAAGGGATCTCACAGTTCTGGAGAAAGCAGGATGGAGCTTGCTTGCAATGCCTTTGGAGTGGGAAGGGCTACGGATTCATGGGAACCTTTCTACTTCCATAGCCACAGCATCTTACGGAGTTTATCCATCAGCAGACTGTGCAATCAGCCTTTCAAATACCTCCATTTGCATCCCGGTAATAGCGGAACAAGGCAGTTTTCTCCATTATAAAAATCTCTCTCTGCTCCGCCTTATTCAGAGGTGTTCAGGAAACCTGGCTCTTTCTCCTCCGCTCTCCTGCTCCCCCAAAGCACTTTTCTTTCTCCAAAAGCAGCATGTTGCATCTTTCTCTCACCCTGGCAGATGGATTTGGGTGATTGTATGTGCTGAGGGTTATTGCTGCTACCTGCTATTTTAGCAGGAAAAGCCCCCGCGTGCAGAAGAGAACAAAGCCTGAGGATTCCCAAGGTCTCCATTGATGCAGAAGGCACTGAGCGGAGCGTGAAAGAGATGACAGAAGCGCAGCAAGATCCTCCTCCATCCCTCCCCCTTCCTCGCCCTCCGATTCAAGGAGCAGAGGCTGGTTTGTGAATGAGGAGCCAAAACCCGTTCAGACGGAACAAATAACTGATAAAGGCGCACAATAGCAGCTGCTCGCAAGCCGAAGTCGGCAACGAAAAGGTAGTGGTTCTCAAGAGGGGGCTTATTTCCCGATGAGTCATTGGTGCATGACAGATGGAAGGAACTAATAAAATATTATGGACTTGCAGAGCTTTGATCTTCCTGCTTTATTTTTTTTCCCCCTTCTTCCCAAGGGTGCAGGCTGTGTTGTTGAAATGAATAGGGTGGAAATCTCACGTGGAAAAGGCTACTCTGGCAGCTGTGGCTTGTGGGAGCCCCAGCCCAGCCCCGTGCTTCAGTGCGTGCTAGATTTTAGCCCCAGACTGTTTTCATAGCCTTTGAAGCACTTGTACCCATTCCTGTTCTGTTGATGCTGGTGTGTCTTTCAGCCCACTTGCAGGTCTGCTGGACCAGGGGTGGGATAACAGCCATTTTGCAGCTTTGCATTTATTTTGCAGGTTCTGCGCTATGTGCAAGAACAAGTAAAATGCATTTCTGGGCCAAATGCTCTCGTCTTCTAATTTCTGTTCCAACTGGTGCAGCTCACAGGGACCCAGCAACCACCAGGTTTGCATTTATTTTTGTCTTACTGTGACTAATCTTTAGGGTGAATAGGTTTAAGTTTTGTCTCTGGGGCTGTGATGCAGAGAAATTTGTTTCCTTTATGGAGAAATCACTACGGTAAGAGCCCCAGCCCTGGGGCTTGAATGCAAAGAGCATGAGCATTGGCTGTGTGCAGTTGCCTTCCTGAACAGAGCGCCCTCCTTGAGTTCAGGTTGTCTTTCTGCTATTGTCGTTTAGTCTAGCTGACACCACACAAACAGAGGAGGGTTCGCAATTCACATAGGACTTTATTGCTGCATAGGATTGAACTGTGATTTTTTTTTTCTCTTTTTTTCCTCTTCCTTTAACAAGGGACGTTTGTGAATGCCTCTCTTGAAAATGCATTTCTTTGTTACATCATACGGTTTGGCTCTGTTCAGAATTGCTTTTTTCCTGAGCCTCCTGCCTTGGTCCTGCCATTCTCACATGCTGCTTCTAAGCAGCTGTCCCCTGCTCCACTTCACTGTGACAGTTCTGTCGTGGCCATCGCATTGATGCTGCACAGGCAGCTGGTCCACAATTTGGCCACTGATGGATCACAAAGGCTTTGCAGCACCAGCTTCTGGCTTGGCCCCTCCTGCCAGCCGAGGCAGAAACCTGGCTCCAAGGTGCGCCCATGATGCCCTGTTGTTTGCTCCTCATTGTTTTGCTAGTTACAACTGGCAGAAATAGGTGCTCTGTCCCTGAAATGATGGAGTTGGTATTCCTCGTGTGCATGTGAGGTGCGTGGGGTTTGGCTCTGCAGGTCTTCCCCCGCCCCGTACTACTGGTCGGCTTCCTCGTGCTGCCCTTGTTGCATTTACTCAGGCAATGCCCTTACTGTTACTCCCTTGGCCAGCTTCTTGTTTTACCCTGTTTGCTTGCATTATTGCGTAGCACCGTGCGAGTCTTGCACCACCAGCCTCTGGAGTTTCTTCTCTGAGAAAAGTTTGAATCGGTGACTGGGGGCATTGTTGCCCCTTGCGTGGGGAGGTCTTGGTGTAGCTCCATGCTTTAGTTCCTGGAGCAGAGGTGGGGAGGCTAGGATTCTGCTATTTTGGGGGAATAAAACCACACCCTTGTGTTCAGCTCTTATTTTATTTAGTGCAGTGTTAGGAGGGTTACTTGTCTTTGTTAAAGAAACACATAATGCTTCCAGTTTGGGGTTTTTTTTTCCTAAATGGAAATGTATGTGGCTTCTCGCTGATAAGTATTGATCCAGAGCTGCCTACAGAAGTAACCTGTTTGTTAGTGGAGACAGGAGTGTTTTGGCTTTTGAAGATTGTCACGGAACCTTGCGGAAATGTGGGGCTAGAATCAGGTAAGGTCAAAGGATTTGTTTAATGTCAGAGCATAACATTGCAACTCGGGACCTCCATGGGGCCTTTCTGTTCCAGATACTGTATTTCACTTTTTTGTCCGTTAATTTACATTCCCTGGCTGGTCCTGTGGGCACTTAATCACAGTAGCTGGGGAACTCCAGATTAGGGTGCAACAGCAAATCTGCAGATGTGCAGCTATGGAGTAATTTTCAGCTGTGTTACAGATCTTGCTTGCGTGGCTTCATTTTAGCAGAAATCCCATGGTTCCTGCTTGTTTTTCATGTGAGTGGTTTTCTAAGTGGTTATCCCCTTTGCTGAGCAGGGGAGAGGGAAGGATGGACTCTGCCCCCGCGTGGGTGTGGAAGTAATGCCTCTGGTCAGGAAGAGCTGACCCCAACGGATGCAGGTGATAATCTGGGCACTGGGCAGGAAGATACCTGCAGGAGTCAGGACCGGTTTGTCTTTTTGGTTTGTATTGTTTAACACTAAGAAAACCAAAAAATTAGGAGTTAAAATGGCTTTTCTGTCCTTTAAATTTAAGAGCAAACTGAGGAGGGAGGCCTGTACAGATCAAATGCTTAAAATAATACCTTGGGTTGGTTTTTTTTTTTTAACTTGGTTTGCCAAAAACTCTTACTAAGAGTTTTTGCATGGATCTTGGACAGGAAAAAATTGCAAAATACTACATTCTCCTTAGATGATAACATTGTTTCCTGCCCCGCTCTAATACCAGCCGTGTCGTCCTTTTGCCTCAGTTCCTGGGATTGCTTTACTCAAATGTTTGCTTTCTTCACTGAGCTGGACACTGACACTTCCTACTGGTTTTGGGGGATTGGCTGAAACTGCTCCAAGCCTAGAGGCAGCACAGCCCAAACGCTTGCTTGTTCCTCTGGAGCTGAATCTATGTTCCCAGCGGATATTCCTGACAAGATCCCACCCGTTCACCTCCAGAGAGCCAGCTGGGATATATAAATCCAACCAACTGGATTTATAATTGCCACATGAAAGTGACAAGATGAGTGCCAAAACTGCGTCCTTCGGTTACCCCCCCTGAGAGCATCACTGAGCTCTGGAGTTCAACTCGTCACAGCTAACGTGGTTCCTTCTGCAGGCAGACTGGCTTTGGTTTTCATAAATTTGCTTTGATTTCCATATACTGTTCAGAATACCCTGGTCTGAGGGTGGTAGCTCTGGTTGTGTTTGGAGCAGATCTACCTGCCTGGAGACCTGCGTTAGCTGTTTGCTGCATGCCTCAAACAGATACCTGATTTCTTGCCTTTATTTCTACCACAATGTTTCTTTTAGACCTACAAGATCCAAAATCCACCAGGCAAGTTGCAGTATGCTCTAAGGGAAGGGTTTTTTGCATGAAAACGAAGCCCGTGGCAGACAGAAGGGCGATGAGCCTCCTTGACCCTGCCATCCCTGGTGGCCAGCTGGCCTCCTTCACCACGTGGTGACATGGAGCCTCAGCCTGGCTTTCCTAGTCCCGTTCGCTCTCACAAAGTCTTGTCGGTGGCTTCAGGCTGAAGTATCAGACTGCAAAGGGAAGAAGCTGAAGGACAAGCACAGCCATGGACTCTGCTGCATCTTAATATGCTGCTGCCGTCCTCACAGCAGGGAGGGGGTGGCTTGCCCCTCTCCTCTCCCAGGCCTTTGGCAGGCAGGCTGTGGGCAGTAACCTAGCATCTCCTTTCAGCAAAGCAGGCAATGGCAGGACCAAAAGCTGGTCTGACTAAAGCAGCTGGCAAGATGAAAAACTGTCCATCTTCCCTTCTCCTATGTCCCTGCAGGCGAGGGCTGGGAGAGTTTTCTCCTCGCAGGTTTCTGTCATATGGTGTGCATCAGCTTGGTATGCTGTTTACTGGCTCATCTGCTCCAGAAACATTACACGGGGGGAAAGCTCTTGGCCAGTGCGAGGCTGAATTTTCCACACTCTGTTCCCATTGGGGTTTCATTGCTTGTAACCTTTAGTGTGTGGGGTTTTTTTTTTTCTCCTTAAATCCAGGCCTCTGCAACTTTAATTAGGTGACTGTGGACATAAGCTTGCTTGATACATGGCAGTTTTGATGGGGAAATATAAGCAATAGAGGTGGTGAGTAGAGATGCTCAGGGATAAAGTTTTTGGTCTGTGGAAAATTTCAAGAGTTTGTGTCTCTTTCTCTCTTGCTTTTCCCTGAACATGGATACAAACTCAAAACTTCCCCCCCAAAACCACACCCAACAACAACCAAACAAGAACTTGCAGATTCCCCCCACCCCATCTTCACTTTAAATAAAAACCTTAACTCTATTTATATGCTTTATTTAAACAAAGACTTTATAAATACCCCAAAGCATTCCTGGTGACTCATTACTTAAAAAATGTCAAAATAGGCATTTTGAAACCCTTTTTTTTTTTTTTTCATTCAATGTTTAACAGAAGTATTTCAGTGCATTTGTTGAATTATAGTTTTGTTTAAAATAGGAGATTTCTTTGCATATCTGTCTTTGATGGCACATCCATAGCAGGTTCTGGGGACAGTTCAGTGTGGGGGCCCCCAGCAGCCTGTGTGACCCAGCTGGTTGGCAGCCCTGACCTGGACAAAGGTAGATCAGGTTTGTGTGTCCACTCAGAGATGGTCTTTCTGCTGCTCCCTGACTCAATGGACACAGCTGGGTGCAAAGTGAAGCAGGGAGAAAAGCAGACAATGCAACTGTTACATGTGCAGCTGCTGGGCTTGTGTTATCCTGCAAGGCCACCCAAGAAGAGAGGGAGAAGGGGACTAAAAGCTTTGTCTGTGGCCTAGATGTTGGTCCAAGCTCAGAGGATTAACTGAGTGAACTGAGAAGAAGTCCAGAGCTGCACTGGCCATCTCCCATCCCTGGCTGGTGCAGCTGAGCCTGTGCAGGGGATGTCACTCTCTCCTGCTGGAGTGTGGCAGATGGCTCTCTCTAGGGACTTTGCTGCTTCTTTGGGGCTGCTCAGTTGGGTTTAGCACCAAAATCCTGTCTTGGAGCAAAAAGAGCAAAGAATAAGCAGATTCTTACCTGCTAACAGCACCAGTGTCCTGCTATTTGGACTAGCAAGGTGCTTCCCATGTAGCCTTGCCCTCTGCATAATCCCTGCCCTTACCTTGGTCTGAAGTGACCAGTGCAGAAAGGATTAGAGACATTTCTACATCTACTCCAAAATAACAGCAGATGTTCCAAGTGCTAGCAATCTCAGCTACTCTGCATGGGAGGAACACTCGGTACAACCTCAGCTCTGTGTCGGTTGTATCTCCTGCCTGTAATATACACAAGGAAATGGAGACAACAGCAGGCTTGTGCGAAACGCAAGTAGATTTTGGTCTAAAATGAGAAATATTAGAGAGGTGATTGTGTGGGCAGACGTTCATCCTGGGCTGTGCAGCACAGCCATGTTTGCCACCTTTAATTTTGAGATGCCCAACCCAAGCTCAGTGTGACTTATCCAAATCCCTGCCAGGGAGAGAAGCTGGGTTCCTTACTGCATTTTAAGTAGGGAACCAAACTGAAATGGCTTGGTGCTGTGTCCTGTTGCCAGGACCTGGTGGCTATGGCCTTGCAGCAGTGTGGGGAGCAGGCCCAGGAGGGATGTAGTGCCCCAGAAGCATTCACCTCTCCCACTGTGATTGAAAAGAAAGCTGTCTTATTCAGTCATGCAAGGGTAAACCCAACAGGGGACTGTCCCCAGGGTTGCTTTCATTTCTCATGCAGTTTTTCCTGGTGTGTTTTTTTTCTTGTGCTTCAGCCCATGTGCTTCCTTCTCAAGGCCAGGAGAAGCAGACACCTCTGAGGGCCAGGTGTCCCAGAGAGCCACAGCCACACATTAGCCTCAAGCCTCGTCCAGCCAGGCTTCATTTGCTGAGCTCTTGCTCAGCTTGCAGCCTCTCAGCACGAGAGGTTTGCAGACCCTTGGTAGTCTAACCACGGTGAAAGCCTGGTTTGCAGGTCGACTCCTTGCCATACACGCTGAGATTCATTTGCAGAGTATGTGGTGAATCACTGTGGCATATGAGATGGTCTGGAGATAGTTTTCCAAAAGATGAAGTGGGACCTTTATTATAAGGGAACCCAGGCCTGTGGGTTCCCATTCCTGAGGTCAAACAGAACGTGCAAAGTGAGCCCTCCTTTGCCTGTCTTCAGCAATGGTGGGGGGTATTGCCTAACAGATAGCTTCTTTCACTGCTTCCTCATCCCCTTTCTGCCACTCTTTCCTTTCTTGCCTTGAACAAGCCCTCCACAGCAGAGGCCTTGGGGGTGGCCCCCCAGGAAGTGGGGAGGACACGCTGATGTGTGTGTGGCTGGTCTTGCTTCAGAGCAGAGAGGCAGCTGCCCTTGGATACCAGGATGCCCGGGAGACGTGTGATAGCCAGTTGAAAAGGGAGAAACTGATCCCAATTGATTTACAGCGTGTAGGATGCTTTGCCCTTTGAGCTTCATGTGTGTCTATATATATCTTTTCAGATATATACAATATTTGGTTGGGTGGAACACTTATATAACTTTTTTCTATCATTCCACATAAAGAATAGGCTGTTTTTATAGGTAGCTGTTTCCTAAAATCTAAGGATACATGAGTGAAGATGCAGCATACTGACACTTATACCTACCTCTTCCAAAACAGATCACCAGTGTAGTTTCAGGGTGAACCACCATGGACCAAAATAATTTTGAGAGCCAGTGTGGAGTATTTGTAGAAAACAATTTTCTACAATCAGCTACTGTATCCTACATTTTTCACCGAGTTCAGAAGGCTGTTATGTGATGTTGGTCCCTCTCATCTTTTAATCACAGCCATGCAGTGAAAATTGCTGTTATTTCTTTATGGCTGGCTGCATATATGGGCTGTTATGGTGGTGCAGCCAAAGGGGCTTTTGATACTTCGTACCCATTAGAAATTGGGCAAAATAATTTCCTGGGTGATTCTGAAAATTTCTGCAGTCAAATCATTAGCAGCAGGAGGGGAAAGGAGAACTGAAAATATGAAATGCAGTTTCTCCCCCTATTTATCAGAGAAACTTGGTGAGAGGGAGCAAAGTGAGGTTTCAAGGGGGAGTGGAAGTGCTGTTACCATCTAGCCAGGAGGTACATAGGTTCCAGCTCTGTTCACTGTCTTCTGCTTTATTTCAGTCACACCTTGGCAGCCAGAGTTGCAAGCGTGAATTTTAGATGCCGCAGCTAAGCTAATTTCTTCCTCTTGGCAGCAGCGAATGGTTATATCCTCTCCCTGTTTCCAGCTGTGTCTTCCCATCTCCTCCCTGGCACAGGTCCTGGCGCTTGGCAGACCTTGTGCTGGGAAGATGCACGTTGATAACCTGTCAGAAACAGGTTTGCTGTACTTGGGGAGTTAGTTGGTTCAGTGCAGGGTCTGCTGAGTGCCAGAGCCATGGCAAAGAGGATAAACAGGGCAGCATGAGTGAGGGGACCAGCTCCTTTTGGTACCAATGAGCCATTAGGTTGGTTCAGTCTGTACATCCGTAATTTACATTACGACTAAAGATTTTTCATGTTCATACATGTTTTCACTTAAGGAAAAAGATAGTTTCAGGACAGCCAAAGCTGAAAAAGTACAAAATGAAAAGTTAATTCATTTACTCTCAGCACCTTTGGGACAACTCTTCCAGAGAAAAAGCTTCTGGATAAGGCAAAAAGTTTTGCCTTTGGATTTTGACCCTCACTCCAGGTGAGGTGGAAGAAATTCAGTTCCTTGCATAGTTCACGATGAAAGCGAGCAGCAAAGGAGTTGTTATGCTGAGATGAAAACCAAGTGAGGAGCTGCGACATGGGAAAGAGAGGAGAGATGGTGATGCATGTTTCTATGGCTCTACCTAGGCAGTGCTGGTGCAGAGCTGCCTGGGACACTGGACGAACGCAGCCCTGTGGCTAAGTGTTTGTTGGCTTTAGCTCTGACAATGTGCTTTATCAATCTAGCATTTCTTTTGATTATGGCAGTTTGCCATTCCTGCTCATGCAGAGGGTGCTGGATGCTGGTAGGGCACTTTATCTAGCCGCCTGAACAGCTGGGAGCAGAGGGTAATCCCTGATGCTGTTGGGAGGCTGGAAGAGTAGAAAAAGCAAAAGGAAGCTTGACGATGGGGTCAGAGCTGTTTACTTAACCCAGCCCATTGGCATAACACTGGGAGTCCATGGTTCAGTAAAAGATTCACAAGATGATGAAAACTGAAAGCACCAAGAATAACTATTAAGCACAAAAAGTGCTATTTCATAGTCTTATGATTGTTTATATTTGCATACAGATATACACAGCTGGGAGATCTCTAATGCTCCTGGATTGGGACCCAGAGAGGCTCTACACCTCTACCTGCAGGACAAACTCTGTGGCTCCCTTGGAGCACCCAGACTCTGTCCTGCAGACTCCTGCCTGCCCTTTTGGGAACAGGCCCTCTTGCCTTGCACAACGGCTGTCGTGGGTGACTTCAACAAGCCAGGATTGTTCTCTGCACGGGAACAGCTGCCACAAATCCAGTGCAGGTAGGAACCTGAATGAAAACAGATGAGTCTTGACAGAGGCAAGGGATATCGCAGGATTGCCAGCAAAGGTCAGTGTCTCTGCTATGTCCCGTCATTTTTTGCTCCTATGCCTGGCTGATGAAGAGGAGAGCCATCATGTTACTTAGCTATGCAGGACACGACAGAACACTTGGCTGGCCTGAGATAGGGAGAAACTCCTCTGACACCCAGCAGAACACAAGGAATTTGTCAATAAGCTCCCACCTGCCTTGGAGAGCAGATTAGGAGCATCTGCTGAGAACCCTAATTATCCCTTTTCCCTGCCAAATATTCTGTGGTTGTCAGCTCAACACAGGTTTGTCATTGCAGACTCAGAGTCTGCATGTGCTGACACTGCTACAAATGAGTAGATGCTAAGGACACAGTTACATTCTTCCTCCCCACAATGGACATCCCTATGAATCCTATTTTGCTTTAGCTACTGAGATTAAAGGCAGTGGATTAAATGAAGGAGGTGCAGGGACTTTTGAGGAGGACCTGTGGTTTCCCTGATGGCTGAACACGCTGGAGATGAGCAGGTTGTGATTTGGGTTGGGACCATTTCATTTGTGTGTCTTTACATCAGAGGAAACCATCATTGTGTTCAGGTTTAAATAGCTCTTTGTTAGTCTTGATGGAAAGAAGGCAGGCAAGCTACTCTCTTGAGCTGGTCTCTTCTAAACTGAGCCAAGACGCTGTCTTGGGAACTGTGACCCTGAGACTGCTAGTCTCTTCTGCCCCAGGAGAAAGAAGCTTTCTGTTTCAGTAGCGAGATGCTTGTTTCCTACATAGGATCAAATAATGCAAAACCGCACAGTGTCACAATGCGGGGGCTGTCCTGCTTTTTTCTTGGGTATAAGCATTTTTTTCAGGATTTTTTTTTTTTTTTTATTTCCCTACCTTCTTTCCTCCAACTCTAAATCCTTCTAAAATATATCAAATATCTCCTGGTACTGCACATTTCAGAGCACGATACTTGCATTTCTTGTGTACAGGATTTTTCTTCCAGTCTTTGTGAAGTCCTCTTTGTTAGAATGAAATGCAGAAGAGCCAGATGGTTTGGCCGGAGTCCAGTTACCTAAGAAACGTAGCACCAGGAACCCTATCAGAAGCTATTTCCTCTAAAGATCACGCTCAGCCTGCTTTGTTCTAATAACCAGCTTAGAGTCAACATCGAGCTGTCAATACCTATTTTTTCCCCCATAATTAATCTACAAGGTTCAGCCTAGAATCAATATAAATGACCTCATAGCTCTTTTTTTTTTTCCTCATTCCTCAAATAATGTTTCTCCACATGACTCCTCCTTCAGAGGTGTGTTGAATCATGCATGCTTTTTTCCTCCCAGTAATACTGTAGTGGAAATTTTTATGGTCTCTTGTTCTCCCTGGCCCAAAGTGTCTGGGTTGTCTGTACATGTTGGGAAGCTGGAGGAGCTCTGACACCTCGCTGGTCTCTGGTGGCTTTGGAGTTCTGTAGCTTCTACAATTGTTCTGCCCTTTGGGAATGGATGGATGGGGGATGAGGTGTGTGCTGCTTAGGTGTTGGCCTGTATATCTGCTGTGTGCTGACATGCAGAAGTTTCTGTGTATTTGAGGTTTGTGACATGAAGTTGGGGAGCATGCTGTATGTTTATTTCCAAAAAGGACTAAAACTCATACAGTTACTGGGTCCCTGCTGTGAAGGGACGTGGGTGTATTCAGTCGTTCAGTGCATGTGATAGTGAGTTCGGTGGATATCTCTGAGGCTGACCTGCTCTGAAAGATGGCACCATCCGCTTTACTGCAAGAAGCAGGTTCTTCTCCTGGGAAAAGCTTTCATTTGCTGCTTTTTTTCTCTAGCATGTTTGAGGTAACGTTAAATTTTCAATCTTAATTCAGACTTGAATCAAAATCTGAGTTTTTTGTCAGCAGAAAATCTAAGGGAACATTTGGGTTGATTCAGTGGAGACATTGTTGCTTTGGTTCAAATACTTTTCATGTTCTTTGTCTTTCAGATTTAAGTATTCTGTGTTTTGGACCAGATTTTTTTCTTTTAATTTAGAAAATGTTCACTTAAAATCAATTATAAAGTGGGGAGGGGAGACAAAGCAATGTCGGGACATCCATCCTTATCTCAAAGGGGGATGGCAGAGGGACAAAGAAACACACATGGTCATGATCCCATGTGACAGGCAAAAATTTATCCCAGAGGTAGTACGTGTCAGGATCCTTCCAACAGGGAGAATACGATTTAGCAACAGTCTAGTATCATGCTTCAAGCTGAGTGCTCCGGTATATCCATTGATTTTTTTGGTAGCGAGATAAGAGCTAATTTTTCTTTCTGAACAAGGCTCTGATTGTGACCTGTGAAGCTGGGTAGAAGTCTGGCCCTGTTGACTTCTGCAGTGTGACCTGGTCATTGGCAGAGCCTTAACTCTACGGCATTTTTCTCTTTTCAGAGTTCGTATGTCACCAAGCCTTTTTTTGGTTCATCTATGATTGCTCTTGCACAATTGTTTCACTAGAGTAGCGTATCAAAATAATCGAGTGAAATTGGATGCTTCCTTTGCAGATGTAAAATTTATTGTCCGCTCGTGCCTTTGCGCTGGAGTTAGGATCTTGGGTTTTAAAAACCCTCCTTCTCCTGGCTATGTGGGAGTTTCCCCTAAAGATGTGGAATGTTTACTGCATACCAACGGCAAGACATTATGCAGACACGAGGCTCACAACACCTACAATTTCTAAACCGCATGTGGCCTGTGTGGATTTCCTTGTGCCGAATTCACATGGAAACACAAACACATGTGGCATTTTTGTTGCTTTTCTAGGAAATCACTGAGCACAGCCCTGCAAAATAATACTTCCTACTGTTAGATCCACTGTGTGTGGGGGAAGGTACTGCCTTTGTGTCCTGGGCTGTTGGAGCCGCATGCCAAGGCTCATGAGTCATTCACCCCGAGTGTCTGGCTTTCCAGGAAGGCAAATCCCAATTTTAGAACCTATCAGGGACTGAAGAGCGCCATGGGGAAATAATAAAGGAAAGGTCATCGAATGTTATCAGAACTGGAGGTTTCCAATGGGGATCATGCCAGGAAATGCATGATTAGAAATAGGAGAAACTGTCTTGTGTCAAGACAGCTGGAATAAAGCCAGCAGGATATTAAGTGGCTTCAGCCTGCTGTAAGGAAGGGTGAAGTGAGCTGGCAAGGTGTGAGAAGAGGGGAGGTTGGGGAAAGAATGTGAGAAATTAATAGCTGGCATCTTGCTATGTGTGTTTGATAGCACTGTACAGCTATCAGCTGTTCAGTCATCGCTTGGGTGATGTGAAGGGAAGGGACATCTTTCTTGACTTGGTTGCTGCCAGTTGAATATCGGCATGTGTTGATGTTCCTCAGAGCTTCCTGATCTGCAGTCAGGATCTCTCAGTTTGGCACCCAGATTGCTGGTGCTGTGTGGTCCTTGAGGAACAAGAGTGTCAGGACAGATTGCTGCTGCAGGGAGATGTTCCTTCTGTGCCAGTACCATCAGCCTGCTGCCTTTCTGATGGGGGAGATGTCTTCTCTTTCCCACTTATAATCAGTGTGGCTAAAAAAAATATCAGTTCTCAGGCAACACAAGTCCTTTGATTTTCTTGGTGCATATAGCAAGAACAAGAATGCTTCACCTCAGCGTCCTACCCAAATTATGATGTATCCTCAGTTGTTTTGTTTGATTACTTGCATAAATCTTTCTTTGGATATATTGAGCAAAATACATGTGCGCTACCAGCAGCTGCAGGACTCCACCCCAGGGATGGCTCCATTTCAGTGGTGAAATCATACTGGAATGTGCTTCTCATCTGAAGGTTAACCCCACTTAACCTGAAGGGAAAAAAAAAAACCAAAAACAAAAAAAACAACCAAAACCACTCCAAGTTTGTCCTGTTTGAGAAAAATTTAGTAGCCTGCTTTTCTGTTACAGAGGAACTTAAGTGTTCTCTTTATGTCCCTGACGACCCACCTCAACTGTCTGACAGAGAGCTAAAAGCCTTAGCCATATTATGTTCATATTGGTTCGGGGGAAAAGACGTCTAAGTGGAAGAGAGGGAGAGAATTTACTTCCCTTTTCAAAAAGTCTGCTTCTGAAAAGCTTACTGAAGACATATACTTTGTATGACTGACCTCTTGGTCATGCAAGCTGTCTAGTGTCTTTCATGGCCTTCTCAATGGCCTTTGCAACTTCAGCAGAGTTCTTCTAGTTGGGTCTCCTTTCCCTTGGTGTGCCCTCGGCCTCCTTTGCTTAATGTTCACTCTTAGCCCTAGTATCATGCCTCATATAACTGGCTTCTTGTTGCATGCATAGAGACGCTTCCTCACAAGGAACCTGGAAAGCCTGGCTCCTACACAAATGTCTTCCTACTTAAACAGGGAGTAGTGCTCTGCAGAGTTGGTACCTAGAGCAGAATTGCAAGCGTCACCCTTAGTGACTTCAATGTGTTAATGACTTGTACTGCAAGAGTGGTAATATTTTCTTATTGTGACACTGGCTATGAGTAAGCAGTTGGTGTGTGGTTTGTGATACCCTGAAAAAGCACCTGGCAAGAAACTGCATCTCTCTAAGTTCCTCTGGGGAATGAATGCAATGTGACCAAATGAATCTCAAGGCTTGGTCATTCCCATGTGTGGTAGTGCAGGCTATTTGGGCATAATTATTTCACTGGTAGAAGTGATATGAATTACCGGGCCAGGTGGGGTTGCTTCATACTTATGTTGCCAGGGAAGAATATGAGAGATCGTTCCAAAGAGGCTCACCATCCCAAGAGGCCCACTGATTGTTTCAGTCCAGATTGTCACCTGTGGTTACCTTCTGCACTTTGGTGCCATTGCTACTAAAAGCACTGAAAACTTTAAAAAGTAAATGAAGAGTCTTTCAGTAAGTGGATCAGTTCCTCTACCTGGTTTGACTTGATCTGCGTTTTCCATCACCTGCAGTAGTGACAAAGTACTGACTCTGCTGACAGCTCTGGGACATACCAGGACAACTTAAGTTCTTTCCAGTGAATGACTTTAGAAATCATTGTTGCTTCTCTTGCTCATTCTATTTAGATTTTTTTCTGGTATCATTACTCTGGAAACACTAGCTGTTAGTTATGTTGATGAAGCGTTCATTCAGCATTTACATCTGATTTAGAATGGGCTTGAGACAAAGTTGAGGGACACCAAGCTTCTTGGTATGACCACAAACAGTTGATAGTATCCAAAAAGACACATGGAATGTTGGTGGTGTGCCGAGTTTTCACTGTACTCAGAAGAAAGAAAAACAGGGAAATCCTACTAAGGATATGAAGGGAGAAGCAAAAAAACTTGAAATGGGAGCTTGAATTGGTTGCATAAATTTTTCCAGTGACCTGTTAACTTCTTTGTTAACAAACTAGACCTGAGTCCTAGACAAGGTGTATAGTCTAACCAAAACACTGTGGAAATCAGATACTTCAGCACTGGAAAGCCAACATCTTATTAAAATGCACCATCTGATTAGGTGACAACTACAATGTATTCCCTGGAAAATCCATTTAATTAGTTGGAAGGAGTCAGGATGTTTGATCTTCCAAGAAAGAGACAATTCCAAGGCCTGGTACATATGAATTCAGGAGAGGGATTTTGTGAGGTGTTTACAATGCATCTGTTCACTCAAACTTACAGAAAATCATCACAGCGTTCAATTCTCTTGCGAGTCTTTGAATACAATGAGTGCTCATTCCAGCAAGTGCTTCAGGTTCACATTTCATCTGCAGTCAGCCCATTTTTCCTATCCAGCTCCTTCAGTTGCTGGAGAACTCAAACAGATGACCAAAAATAGGTTCAGAACTAGCACAGCTCAGTGGGGAACCTGTGTATCAGCTGGTGACACCATGGTCTGGGACTCTGTGCGGTGTGATTTCAGGGAAGGAGGGTTCCCTCTTCCTCTAACGATGCTGGTGGTTTTGGAGATCCATTTTCTCAGCTGCAGCTAGTGTTTGATTCCTGTGGAGATGGACAGTTTGGCACTGTTTCCAAATTTCCCTCCTTTCTGCACCCAGCTCTCCTCTATGTGTATCGCCAGAGCAGCCAGCACTAGTTTTACATTGCTGGCTGTGTTCTGCATTGTATGAAAAGAGGGGGTTTGATCCACAGAAGAAGATTTCCAGCCCAAAGGGTATATGCGATTTCCACATACAGATCAATGTACACATATGGCACAAAACCTGATTTCAAGAAGCCTGGGGCAAGGGTCATACTTAGAAATTTTTTTCATTTGTAAGCTACTGTCTTTAAACCACCTCTCTTGCCCTCCCTCACAGTGCTTTAATGAGCATGATGTAGAAATATCTCTACTCCTTTAACTCACATTATTAAAACTTTGATTCAGAATCAGTGTTTTATTTATTAATTCAACCTTTGGTATTTGAAGAGGGTAAACTCTCCCATTACCTATTTCATGGGCACAGGATAATAGATTTTAGTGTCACTGTTGTAACCAAAAAAACCCCAAAACAAACAAACAAACCCACCAGAATAGTGTATCCAGAACACTGTTACAGGCAGAAGCCGCTGCATGAATAGGCAGAGGTTAAGATGATTTTGGGATAGATAGTGGGATAGATAGTCCCAGTCTGCCTTGTCACCAAGTGATTTGAAACGTCCCCACTTTCCTCTTCCATATAAAGCTCCAGCCCTTCATCCACCTCTTCCTCATGCTGAATATTCCCCCTTTGATTGGGGAGTAGCTCCATGAGGATTTCCAGGAGGAAGGAGGGGACAACTAATAACAGCATTAAACCTGACCTTCTGTGTGTGCGCCTGAGTCTGCTTCCCCAAAGCAGTGCATAAATTAACATTCTGGCAATACTACTTAGCCTGTTTAATTTTCTGTTTGACTAGAAACATTGAGAAAATGTCATGATATTTGATTTCATCTTTGTCTATTTTTTCCTCCTGCTGAATGAAGCTTATTGGACTCTCGAGACCCAAGCGCACACAGTGTGTCTGGGAGCACATAAAGGGGCACTGTCCCTCAGGCATGTGCTCCTCATCCACGCCGGAAGTATTAGGTTTTATGTTTGAAGCCCGGCTGAGGTTCCCTAATGGCTGTTAATCCACTGGTTTCATTGACTACATCCTGTGCCAGACTCGGTCCCACCTCAGAAGTCTTGAGGTTTCTGCTCGCTTCACGTAAGTGTTCAAAAATGTGTAGGAGGAGTAGGAGGCTCCGTACCAGACTGAATGTGTGAGAGTGGGATGGACTGAAGGAGTGGCTACAACAGCTAAGTTTTCCTTGCTGAAACAGTGAAAAGTTGAGTGTACTTCCAAGCATTTGAAGGGGCGAGCCACTGTGAAGGAAGAGGAGCTCTAGCCCAAAGGGACTTTAGCGTAAGAGGCAGCAGAGGAAGTTAAGAAAGGTTTAGGGGTGGGCCGAGCGGATCTGCTGCTGGCGGTTGTTTTAGCTTCACTGAAAGCTGTGGGAATTCATGCCAGATGGAGACATGGCCTTGAGCATTGTTGATACAAGGAATGGTTTCCCAGGAGAAAGGATGAAAAAAACTTAACCTGGAGGGGTAGCCTGACACATTGCTATGGTAATGAATCCTAAAAATAAAAAGTTTGGGAAGGAAATGAACCATTTGCTCGCAGTTGTCCTTCCGTTTCCTCAAGGCTATTAAGAGTCCTCTTCCCCTGCGTCCAGTGCTGCCCTAATGGCTGCGATCCCATGGAATGCCAACAAGGCATTTTTCCTTTAGCTTTCCTTACGGTCTTGCAGTGAGTCTCTCTGTGCTCACCGTGCATATTCCCTTTCCCCATAGCTTCAGCTAGTCTCATTCACTCTGTATTTATTTTTTCGAAGTGCTAGGTTAAGAAAACAAACAGGTTTGGGTAGTATTTCCCCCCCCCCCCCCCCCGAAGACCTTGGGGGCCCTGACTGTGTGTGCTGCAGGGCTAGCAAGCACCTATGCCCCCTCATGTGGGGGCTGGCGTGCTTCTGCAGGACATCCAGACTACATGGCTGCAGCCCTGCATTTAATGAAGGACGTGATACTTTAGTGATAGGCAGTGTGATTAACTACCGCCCACGTGAGGAGCACACACACAGAGGGGCCATTGAGCACAAGAAGCTATATATTATTTCTTTTCCCCACCTACTGCTCCTTGCCGAGGGATCCCACGCACAATGGTGAAACCCTGCTTGCTAATCTCCCCCAAAGGGAAACTGTGTCATTTCCAAAGAAAAGGGCCTAGCAAAGAGAAACAAGATGGGATGGGGAGAGGAAGAAGAATATGGGGGCAGTGGAGAAGGGCAAT
Source organism: Sagittarius serpentarius (assembly GCA_034782735.1). Taxonomy (NCBI): domain Eukaryota; kingdom Metazoa; phylum Chordata; class Aves; order Accipitriformes; family Sagittariidae; genus Sagittarius; species Sagittarius serpentarius. The sequence goes on along the minus strand of JAVKLA010000036.1, from coordinate 7,102,085 downwards.
CTGGGAACAAGTAAGGAGGCTGGCAGAGCAAGGGGAAGTTTCTAACAAAAAGCCTCTAGTCAGGTACTTCTGGAGGAACATGGTGGTGGTGTCTGGGTACCGCTGAGCTGTGATACCAGGTGAGAGTAGCAGCTGTGTAGACATGAGGCTGGTTTGCAATTCTTAGGGACAAATGTTGCAGAACTGGTCAGGACCTGCAGAGGAACCTGAAGGAGAAGGACACAATGGCCTGCGGTGATATAGACTAGGTAGGCATAAATGTAGGTGGCTGTCATTTTAAGCGCATCTTCAGAGGGGACAGCCAAGCAGGACAGAGGAGCAGCTTACGTGAAAGCATTTCAGAAAGGCATTTGCAGCGTATCTGGTCTTGCTTCAGGAGGAACCCCGTGTCCTGTGCTGGTGCTTCAGTGCAGACTGGGCTGGAGAGCCTGCAGACAGGTGCTGTGGGGACAACCAGCCCTCTGGAAAACACGTCCTGTGTAGCATTACTGCTGGCTGGGAGAGGGCTTGAAAAGCTCACAAGGTTCAGCTTACTAGAGACCAAATGTAGAGGGGAATTATGCCAGCACGGACTTTTCACTCCTGTAAATTTTAAATAATTGGATTTTTGTAGGACATTTACTACTCTTAGCTACAGTTGTTAGACCTGAAGTTGAAAAGTATGAGTTGAAACATATGCTGGAAAGACTTTGGTCTATGTTAAATGTGATAAACACAAGATTCTTTCTTATAATAAATCAGTTAATCAAGATTGCTGTGGTAGAAACCCCAAGTGAGTCACTGGTAGCTCATGGCCCCCAAGCGAGAGCTTGCAGTGATCCTGGGCCTTTCAGCCAATGGATATGATACGGCCTCCTGAGTTTCTCAAGGTGATTTTCGTGGATTCTGCACATCTCAGGGCTTAATCCTGATGTAGAAGCAGAATGGGACTGATCAGAGATCATTAATGTTTTAGTAAGAGCTGCCAAAGAGGAAAAACTGTTGTGAGCTTGCTGGGTAAATGGCAGAAGCCATTTTCAGCTCCTGTATCTCAGTGCTGTGCTGCTGTGTCTGCTGGTCAACAAGTGTCTGTAAGTGCTTCTGCCCTCGCTGGGGAAAGCCTCATTAGCATAGTCTTCTTCAGTCGTTTTGCAGCCACCATGAAACCATAGTAGCCAAGACCTCTGAGTCCCTGAAGAGATGCTGGCTGAAAGGCACGTGTATTAGAGGCATGCTTGCCAAACGCAAGCCCTAAAACCTGTCCCAAGGATTCACTTCTCATCCCCCTGAGAGATACTGCAAGGTGTTACAATCCCACCCAAAATTTCTGTTCAAGCCGCTCTAACAAAGCGATGGTTTCCTTGAAGCCAGGGGCCCCTTGTGTTGTATGGCGGCAACCAGCTCGTTGCCCAATAGCTGGGATTTGTGGTGCCTGGGAAATGGCTGGGAAGGGCAGCACCCTACTATGTGTTAAAAACAGTAACTTGCCTGGCCTTTGTTTGGAGGTTTGTTAAAACTGTAGGGCTGGTTAGATGCATTTTTTTAGCCAGGATTTTGAAGTTAAATGCCTGTAATAATGTGTACAAAATATACCATTCTAGTGCAATGTGAAACTTGCTGAGGGCTTAAAAGCAAAGTCTGTGATGGCCCTCCCGGGGAGCAGGAACATGGATGGTGTGTAAATCAGGAGACTTGAGATTAGCGATGTCTCCAAAAAGGTGTTTTAGTAGCTGGGTTTCCTTTTGACACTTTATTAATACATCTGAGCCTGCACTTGTCATCATACTGTTTCATTCCTGCCAAGGAAATGCAGACGTGTTTGGTGGGGGGGTCCCCTTCTGTGTTTCTGTCTACACACGTATATACCACCGCTCATCAGCATTTGTGTTTTGAGACTCTGGCTGACAGTGGCCATCCAGGCCGGGCAAAGCACACAGGGAGAGAGAGCCCTGCTCCAGGGGGCTTGCACCAGGCAATTCAACCAGTGAGACATGAATTTTTCCCTTTTCTTTTGAACAGAAGCACTAACCGTGTGGCTGGCTGAGAGCACGCAGGAACGGCAGTGCTAGCAGTGGAAGGGAAACCCAGGTCTTCCAAGTACCAGACCAGCAGCTCCTCCAAGGATTGCTGGTTTTGCTCTGGTTGCTGCATGATGTTCAACTCTTTGGTTCCTGAAGTGGATCCTGTGTTGGGGCCAGTGCTTGCTGCAGCTGATGGAGAAAACCCCAGCATTTTGCAGGTAAGTTGCTCAAGCATGCTTTTCTTCTCAATGTTTCCTTCTAGGTAACTGGATATTTGGAAGTGTTGGTCTGAGATTGAATTTAAGCTTTAAAAGATTATTTGAAATCGCCTATTTTTTCCTACAAATTAACTGTGAAACTGCTTTTACAACTAGACCCTGGATGGTTCTGAGAGCTTATTACTATATTGGGGCTGCCACATATAATGTCCAGAAAATGAGTGAAATTCTGGCATTTTCCAAAGCTCTGTGCAAAGTCGGTGGCAGAATCAACCTGTTAGTTTAACCTTGTCGACCTCGGGAGAAGAATGTGAATTCAACTCAATAATTTTATTTTTTGATGGGTTTCTATTTTGTCTGAATTGAGCCTTGATGAAGTTTGCACCATTGCTGTCCCCAGTGCAGCACTATCAGTAGCAGGTGGCCTCTGCGTGCAGACAAGTCTCCTTGTTGGGTGTAACTGCAGGGAAGATTTCAACCCACTTGTGCATCTAAGGGTACCATTTTCACATGGATGCTGCTAGCCACCCTGGCAGCGCTTCTCTCCTGCATTCTCCATTTTGTGTGGTTTTCGTAAAAGCTTTTTCCCCCACTGCTGGCTCAGAGTACTTTTGCTTGTGGCGATTTTCATATTGTTTGAGTGGTTATTCACTCACCATGTAAAAATCTGTATGTTTGAGTTGGGTTTGAAGCCTCTAGGAAGCGGGGGAGAGACACACACATGCACAGACTGCAATCAACCCTAATCTATATGTGGTGGTGGTAACAGTCTTTAATATAACACGGTATCGGGTAATTGTAATCAGCTTTTGTTTCATAGGGGTGTCTCTGTCCTATACTAATATGCCTTCTTGCCACAGAAAATCAGTGTCTTGCACTGAAGAACAGATGGGGACTTGGAATTTTTTTTTTGACCGTGATGTAAAAACCCACAAACATGAAATAAAGTTTTCCCCTCCACCATACACTATCAGCAGGTCCCAGGGTGGAGAGTCTCTGAAGGGCCAGCTCTGCTCAGAGCACTGAGAAGCAGTTGGCTCAGCTTCATGGGCTGCACACATTGGGAGTGTTGGTGGCTCGGTCATTTATGGCTCTCGGTGCCTTGAGCTCGTTTTGCAATGGTGTTATTAAGAATGTATTTCTGGAAGTTGTGTGTGAAACTGCTAAAAGATTGTAGGTCTTGGACAAACTAAGGGATCTGAAGCAGCAAAACTCTAGGGCTCTGGTTTAACATCAAGCCTGAGATGTGCTGCTACTAGCCCTTGCTGCAAGGTGTACTTGGGACATGCACTGTAGACAACAGTTGAGTGTGGTGAATCATGAGGGCCTGGCAAGCTATCTAGGGGTGAGAAATCCACCCCGCATTTGGCAATGCAATATTACAGGCTCTGTGTGGTTGAAGGGAATTCAGTAGCAGTGGAAACACAGAAAACAAAAGGTAGGAAGGAGCCTCTGCGGATCCATGTTATTGCGGATTGTAGGAATCTCTTGCTGCTCAGGACTGATGCTGCTGAGAAGACTGTGGTGTCTGAGAGCAAGACCAGCAGCTCTGTGCTGAGGGGGAAGAGCAAGTGTCTAAATTCAGGTGCTGTGTTTTCTGCTGGATAGCAACAAGCCTGGCATCGAAAAGCCTGCAGCAGCTAGTGGGAGGGAGCGGCAGGGAGGGAAGGTCTTGCATGGCCGTACATCTTTGGGGCTCCATTCTGGCCTCGGTGTGCCTTGGTGCCATGCCAAGGACTCAGCTAGGAACTGAGGGTCTCTCCTTAGCCCCCTTCCTCAGAACGAGCTACCTGTCTGGCTCACAAATGCTCTACATCATCTGCTAATGAAGCAGATGGCAGGGGAGGTGGAGGAGGAGATGCTGGTAGGAGTTCCTACTCGGGGCCATATCAGTCAGCACTATCAGGATAATGTGACTGTGATGACCTGACACAGTGCTTTGTTAGCGCCTAGCACCATGGAGATGTGATCCACATCCAGGCCTCCTACAGCGATGTGCATAAATAACAGTGATTTAATGGAGAGTTACTGTGCTGAGTGGCCCAAGGGCCCCTTATTGCTGCAGATGAATGGAGTCTTACAGATGATAATTCATAAATTCTGAGTTATTTACTGCATTCAGCCTGTCCCAAGCAGTAAATCTTATTTTCATTTACCTGAAGTTAACTTCTTTTTAGAAACAATAGCATTGCCCATGAACCTTCTGGAAGATGTAGCAGTTTGTGAACTCGTGGCTAATGGATGGTTGGGGTGGGTTCCAAGACATCAGGAAATTGGTTGTGGCCATTCTGGCTAAGCTTGGAAAAAAAAGTCAGTGTTTAGTAACACTATCCAAAGGCAAGTAGAAAGATGAAGCTACAGACAAGCAGGAAGAAAATACCCTGTCTTGCTGTGTATTACTTACCTCTGGTCTGGTCTACGTGATCAATCCAGAGAGGTGCTGTGCTGGAAGTTGGAGGGGTTATTTATTGCACAGAGCAGGATGTCCTCCAGCAGGGTGTAGTGAATTGGGAAAACAAATTGGGCAAATCAGTGTAGTACTTTGATGCCACAAGCCAGGAAGGGGTTAGAGACTTCAGGCTCAAGGATAACAGAAGCATGTTTTGCACATATAAGTTGTATCTGTAGAAAAGCATCTTCCTTGACTACCAGATTGCTTTGCTTCTGTTGAAGTCAAGGGCAGTATTCCTATGGACTGCAGTAGGAAAGGACAATAACTTCTATATGCAAATAATTTTATCTGGAACCTGGATATATAAGGAGATTTAAAAATTTAAAGGCCCAATTCTTAGATCTTTTGGACCAACAAATTGCTGTGAAACAAAAACAAGTCTGTTGTGCCTGTACCTGTGGTGCCTACAGATTGCAGGCAAGTACTTTCTTTAAACTCTGTTCTCTGAAATAATACACTTTGCAAGATCTGTTTCATTCTGTATGGGAAATGAAATTTGTTGCAAGCATGGCTGCTTTGCTTTACAGAGCTAAATGGATTGAGTGTAGCTATCTGCCTGATGTACTCCTTGGGCGTAATGGAGTCTTCTGACAATGTCAAAAAGAGGTAAGAGAAGAAAGGCAAACCAGTTGCATTTGGTACCCCTGTGGATAAAGCGGGACATGATGAACCCATTTCATTCTCAACATGAATGCAGACTTAAAGCACATTGCTTGGTGTGTGTTTTTCTTTTTTTTCTAAAAGCCAGTAGTGTGGATTGTCTTTCTGCACTTGGGAAATGTGTGTCACAGATGAGCGATCCCACCAGATAATGTTGCCACTAGCACTTAAGTCGAACTGGACTCTTGCAGGTTGTCCTTGCAGCAGTCCTTAGGGCTTCTAACTGGGGAAAATATGGGTGCGTGATGGCTGGAAGGGGACATACTTGCCTCTTATTTGGTATTTCAGTGACCTCATTCAGAATGTGAAAGTCAGAGGTCTTTTTCCTTTTATTGCTAGAAAGGGTTTAAGTTTGAACCTGTTTTTGCTTTGTATTTGTGGGGGTTTGTGGGTTGCATACCCCAGGAGAGCACTTCCTTCCTTCCAGAGCTCTAGCGCTCATCTTTCCGAATCCCTGTTTTCTTCCCCGTTCTTTGTGTACCATGTCTATACAGACTTCAAGTGCTTCAAACCCTCAGTGGTTTGCTGCTCACGTTTTTATAGCCTTATATACCATAATCTTTTCAGTAGTTGCACTGAAACCTCTCTGTTTCAAGTGTAACCAAGTGTGAATTACAACCCAGAAGCACATGAATACACCCTGTATCTAGAAAGAGGCAATTTTTTATACACCACAGGCAGTGAAGTAGACTTGCATCAGTGGAGTTCTTTGTAATACAACTACTAATATGCCCGGTACAGATCTAAGTGGATCAGAAGCCAAATTAGGTAGGTGTTAAGGATGTTAACAGATACCAAGGGTACCATGACCATGAAGTATGAACGATCTTCTCCAACCCTACCTAGATACCCTGCTAGTTTAGGCTGTTGTGCACTGTGTCATGTCCCATGTGGTGGAATGTCTTGTCTAGCTTGGAGAAAGGAAGAACCTGACCAAGTGTCACTGTTCAAACTTATACAGCCTCTCTCCTGTCCTGGGATAAATAAATCAGCTCCTAAGGAAGATGTGAATTGCTGAGCCTGAGCTTGTGCACTCTGCTGGGTCCTACCACATCGGAGGCACATCCTGGAGGTCTGCTCTGCCTCCCTGCTCTGCCAGAGGAGAAAATAGCCGCCAGGCAACCTTGCCTAAGTGATTTTCATCTGTCAAACAGTACAAATTCATTTCCCCTCAGCCAACAATTTCTGAGAATTCATCAGCACAATCATTAGAGGGGTTTTGCCCCTTCACATGTGGTTTTGCAGTCATTGTTTCAAATGAGCTCAGCCCTGAGTCATTTAGGATTTCTACAGAGCATTTGTGTCCCAATGGCCTGGCAGGCATGCAGGCGTTGTTCCTGGGGTCGGTGCAATGAAGTTGTCTTTCCATATGCCTGCTGTTGTGTGTGCTAAAGTTGTGTCCTGTAGGCCACGAACTCAGTCAAGACCCACCTCATTAAAGGCGCTGTCCTGACAAATAGTAAATTAGTGGGTTTTTTTCCAGAAGTGATTATAACAAGGAAGGATAAGAGAAAGGGGAATGTGTCATTTCCCCATTATAGGTGGCAAAAGGAGGACAATACCTCTCTTGTTAGAGATGTGCTTAACTGTCTTAGTGGGAATAGTTCATATACTGATGGCATGGGTTGCACTGATAGAAAGTGTTTGTACCGCTTCAGCTTGGTCTCCTTCCAGTGCAAGAAAAGGTGCAGCAGCAGAGACAGCCTGAAAGTGGTACAGGCAGGTGAGGTTGCGCTGAATGAGGTGAACCTCTGTTGGAGGAGTGCACTTTCTTATCTGAAGAGAACACCCAAAATGCCTTTCCCAACCCACACAGGAAGGTGAGGGCAGCACCATTGTCCTAACCCCCTTCTTCCTTTCCCTGCTGGCTGATGAGTTTCACTGGGGTCAGTTTTCACACCAAAGTAAATTGAAGCTAAAGAAAACACAACAGCGGGGAAAAGTCCCGTCATCTCACAGCGTAGCTCCCCTGCGGAGAGGTATTTTCAACAATTTTGTTTCTTTATTTCCTAATTAGAAATAATGATGTGGTTTTCAGGTCAAGACGGCCTCCTTTGCTGTAAAATATTAGGCCAATTTTGACAGTGTAACTAAAAAAAGGGATGCACACACACGTGTGTATGCATGCACGTGCACTAGTGGGAATAAACATGCAATGCTCTTCGCTTAATTATGAACATACTTTCCTTGGGGTGGGAGGGGAAATGCCTTAGCCTCCAGTTAGTTGTTTTTCAAGTAAATAGAGAAGGAATTTTCTGAAGAACAGATGGGCTGGAATGAGGAATAGAAATATTTTCAGTCAAAGAGGGGCCGGATGATGTAATAAGCCACAGGAACAAAGTTCAGTTATTTTATGCTCTCATCCAGACCTCAGAGAGAAAATGCCTCTGTTGTTAATTTCAGATTCATCTGCTTTTGAAGGCTGGCTCTGTCTTTAAATGCTATTGTAATACACACAGAGCTAAATTGAGCAAATGGTGATTGAGCAATAATGGGAGAATATATTTGTCAGCACTGGAAGCATTTGGGTAGTGTTTGCACTGCAGATGATAGGCCAAATATGCATTTGACTATTCTGGAGGGAAAAGGATGTACCTTGAATAACCATAATGGAGGTCCTCAAAATCTGCATCTGCCTGACTGAATTGAAATTGACTTTCGAGCTCTGGCATTTGAGGGCTCAATAGCTGCTCACAAATACTTGTAGAAGAGTGGCTGGCTCTTATGCTGGTGACTAAACTCTCCGCTTACATGCATAGCTCGTACTGGTGAGGGCTTGTTGATGTGCGTGTCTCCAATGTGGGCTTTTAGGGACCTCTTCATGCTTCCACAGGCAAACCAGGGAGAAGAAGACATGATGCCCGCTCTGCAACGTCAGCTACTTTGGTCATGTTGATTATTGTCATTGTACCCTTTGAGAGAACTGCTAATGAAATGTTTGTTGTCATACTGAGCTGTAGACTCTTCAGGCACTGTTAAGTGTCAACAGACTCGGATTGCGTCCCACCAGGCAGAAGAGGGCCTTGTGCAAGGCCAAGACAGAAGAAAGAGGAGAGCACGATGGGGACCCTGCTTAGGAACTCAGTGCTATTTGATACCTCCAGTGATGAAGAATGACTGTGAGAGTTAAAATGATGGTAATTGGAGCTGTTGGTGATGATCACTTTGCACTCAAGCTGGTCAGGCAGCAGCTCCTGAGGGAGTCTGAGCGGGCTTCACTTTTTTATCTCAGAGCCACGGAGCTGGGATGTAGCTCTGTGAAGTGCTGGTGTCCCTGAGCTAGCTCAGAGGAGCGCAGTAGTAGTACTGCAATGGAAAGATGCTGCAGGAAGTGCTGAAACTCTTGTAGTGGGTCTAAGCACTGAGATTTTGCCAATTGCTGATGTGTGCAGAGAAGGGTGGGGAAAGTGTGCGTGACAATCACCTGGTGGCTCTGACAAGCTGGTGGAGATTGTGAGGATAAGAAATGCTGCAAAGGATGATAGGGAAGACTGTGTATGAAATGAAGGGTTCTGGGGTGATTGCATACCTGCAGAAGCGTTCTCTCTGCCTCTACAAAGCTACTTTTCAGGACTCAACTACCTTATATTTCAACTGGAATAAAATTCATGCTGTTTGTTTCAGTATTGATCAAATTGGTCCCAGTCACTTGAGCAGCACTACATGCTAGTCCTGGTTACGTTCTGGTTAACTCCCTTCAGAGACAAGTGTTGCCCATGAATCAAGGAGAATAATTTATTCACTCAGAGAAGCCTAATGGATGGTTTGGACAGCCTCCAAAAATGCAGCTTTCCCTGTCTGAACAGCCTGAAACGTTTCAGCACTTGAGAACAAAATCCAGAGATGGGCATGGCTGAGAGCCGCACAGAAAACTGACGGACGGAGTTTGCTTTTTCCTTTCTCTACTTCCTCAGTGTCTCAGGGAGACTTGACTCCTAGGAGGGAAGGATTTGGGAATCCAAATCCCACCCAAATGCCATTGCCCCAAATCCATGGCTTTACCTTCTAAACTTCAAGGATTGAGGTCTAGAAAGCTTCTGAAAAGCATTATGATGCCTTAGAGGTGCAATGTGTCCTCGGTCCCTACATGGCTTTACTTATGTTTGTTTGAATGAGCATGTCCCAAAGTCTGAAGTGACTGTGAGATCTGAAAAAAATTAGAATGCAGGACAATTTGAGATGCAGCTAAAGGGAGTTTTTGATTGGCACAGGGTGGTTTTCACTGTGATTACAAAAAAAAAAAAGAAGTTAAGTCCAGTAAGATTAGCCTGAAAATGTATTTTTGAGGGGGTTTAGGGTGTGGTGGGTTGACCCCAAGCAGCAGGTAAACACTCACCTGGCCACTTGCTTGTTCCCTCCCTCAGTGGGATGGGGGAGAGTACTGGAAGAGAAAAACTGAGGGAAAACCTCCTGGGTCAAGATAAAGACAGTTTAATCAGTGAAGGAAAACAGGTGGGGGATGGGATACCATAAGTGCTGCAAAGGCAGTCATCCCCCACCTCCCATCAGCAGACTGATGCCCAGCCAGTCTCTGAGCAGTGGCTACCTTGGAAAGACTAACCCTCCCTTTGGTCCCACCTGTGTCCCCTCCCAGCCTCTTGCCCACCCCCAGCTTACTCGCTCTGGGCATAGAGTGAGAAACAAGGAAGGTCTTAATGCTCTGCAAGCACTGTCCAGCAGCAGCTAGAACATTGGTGTGTTATCAACGCTGATGAAATCACAGATCTAAAACCCAGCACCACACAGGCTTCTAGGAAGAAAATGAACCCCATCCCAGCCATATCCTGTGCATAAGGTTTTGAAAAGGAGAGGGCTTTGTCAGGTGCATGTCTTTTGAAGTCAACAGGAGCTGGGGAGCAGAATCAAGAGGCTATATAACGCTTCCCAAAAGGGCAGTATTAAGACACTATTAGCTGCAGGCCTGGACACAAAGCCAGTTTCAGCAATTCCAGCAGTGATTTTGTTTGGTGATAGTCATCCATGAAACATGGCAGGAAACAGTAGACAGAAAATCAATACATTAGTTCATGAGTTAAAAGGATGGAGTACGTTTGGGTGATGGCACTAGCATTCACTTCTAAAGACTGCAGTGGGCACTGGCTTCCAGGGTCAGTGTTTGCACTGCTCTTCTGCCCAGACAAAGAGGTGCTGTCAGCCAGCAAGAGAATAATGCTCTCCAAGGGAAGGAAACCTGGTGTTCCCTGAGGTCCTGCAAGTGGGTTATTTCCTATGGAGCGCAGTTTTCAGCTGGGAGGGTTGACTTAGGGAATGTCAGTTCAAGAGGCTGTTTGTGGAGCATGCACGGTCCCTTTCTGGCAACACAGCTTGAGTTTGTCTGGATGATACATGCGTTCTCAGGGACGTATTACGTGAGCACGCTGAACAGCAGGGCAACATGGGGCTGTGGTTCCTTCATGTGCCGCTGTTAGGAGATGTGCTGTGAGTGATGATAGAGCTTGAAAATTCACTTGGCCAAAGGGCAGAGATTTTCTCCTGTGTCCTCGCTGTGTCACAACCATCAGTCCATGAATCCGTGCTGGCTGGTGGGGAAGTCTCTTATCTTAGAGGTTGTCATAGTTGGGCACTAATAGTCATTTATCCTTGCACAGTTTTGTTAGAAAAATGCCAAATGGGTACAAACTGCTTCCAAACTAGAATACAGCAGTGATGGTTGTGTGACATTGCAGTAGGACAATGCACTCAAGTGGAGAAATTTTTACCCAGACATTGTAAAGGGCTCCTTAGAAGCCGAGGTGCGTCTGCTGCTCCATCCTTTGGCTGCAGATGGAAAAGACCCTTACGTGCTAAGTGCAAATTCCACGGAAGGAGACAGATAGCATCAGCAAAAGCACACATAAACAGAAAATACATACAGGAGAAAGGGCAGGTATGTGGTATGAAGTCTTGAATAGCTGCCAAAAAGCCAATTATGTATTTAATCACTCGGAGGAATCCCAGAACCTGTGTGGTACAGCGAGGGTCCCTCGAGATGGAAGCATTACTGCCTATAAGTAATGTTCCTGTTTACTCCCACTGATACTTTATGTAACATTCCTGCTCTGCCCCTGACTGCCTGTCAGATCTAAAATAACTTTCCTTCTGATGGATGTCTTCATGCTGGAGGGGAATTGTAGGGATTTTCAGTATAAAATGGCCAGCAGCACGAACAGGTATTCTCTCTGTGCTGTCTTCTAGAGGAGCATAGAGGCTTGAAGGTGAATGACGAAGATCCAGGCACTGAGCACTGTGTTTATTTTTCCTGGATGTTTCTTTACCTGAAGTAAGGATTATGAGAACAAGAGTGTTTTGCTTTGGGAGAGAGACTCTGCGATCAGTCAGATGCTTCCAAGAGTTTTTGCATTAAAATACAAAGTAGAAATCCTAACATCATAATCTTGGCTGCTCTCCTTACACGGCGTTTTCTGACTTCCTTGCCATGTTGTATTTCCATTAAGTTGTGGAAGGCTAGGAAGATGATGCAAAGGCAAATGTCCAAGCATGTCCATAGTACTGAAGAGCTGATGATTATATTCCAGCCACCCCTCACCTAAAGCCTGAATCAACCACTCATGTAGCAGCAGCAGCAAATGGAGGGATATTTAAATTGCCTTGAATCGTTTAAAAAATAAAAAAACTTCTAGTCCCTATGTGCAGATAATGCTGTATCTTTTTCCCTTTTTGTGAGAAGTGGAAGGGGCTGCACTGTTGGAGAAATGCTGTGTTTCAGAGCTCCAGGGGACCCATCGTGTTGTGAGGCAGGACATGAAAACTGCAGCAGCATCTTAAAACAACTCAAGGTGTCAACAACCATGTTCATGTCAGGAAACTGCTTTGAGGATGCAGCAAGCTAATCTTCCAGGACTTGCTGAGGTCATTGCTCAGCTTGCATTTAATGAACAGCAAAGTTTGTGGTAAAGAGGTAGGTTCTGATTCTTTTCAAATCTTCTACCTTGATCTGAGATTTACCAGGACAAAACTCACCCTGAATCATTTTGAGCCATCTCCTTTGACTGTCAAATGGAGGAAGAGAAGCAGCAGCTAAAACTTGACCTTGTTTAGAAGAACTCTAATTATGTATGTCCTTTTTATGGACTGATGCTGCCAACAGCTTTCTCTCACTTTGCGGTTGTGGGTCGCACTGCCTGCAGCTGATGTGTGTTCAGCTGGGCAAATATCACATGCCATATTCCATGAATATATTCCCTTGATCAGAAATCAGAATTTTTCAGCTGTGTTTATTTCTGTCTTTGTCTGCTCTGTCTCCATCCATCCAATATACCCCACAAGTAAGACCTACTGCTTGCTTTTTCTTGAGACTAACCAAGTCTGAAAATGCAGTTGCTTTTCATTTTATGCATGTGACTAGACCTCTGAAAGTCATGTTTCACCCTGCTTTCTCCTGTTTTCCCAGGAGGCTGTTTTGACATGTGTCAAGGGATAAACCTGAGTTGCATTCAACTATTCCAAAAAATCTTTGTCTTGGGTACGCTGTGAACACCTGCCCAAAACAGGACACCAAAGACTGTTACACTCACCAAATGCTTCCTCATCTGGACATAGCTGTGCTTTGTACTGTCAGATTGTAAAGGAAAAAATATGCCTTTGTGCAGACACAGATATATAGCACAACACAAGTTATCTTTGTTTAAAAAAAAAAAAAAGGCTGGGGGGTTTGCTGGTATAACCGTATCAACACATGGGATTGTTGCCAGCACAGCTCCATCAGTGAAGGATCACACCTCTTCATATCCCTGCCTTGCAGAGCTATGCTGGCAGAAATGCTTGTGCATGCGTCACCAGTTGTTGCCTGATTTTTCTCTTTAAAAGGACTCTGCTGATGGGAAGCAGGAAGAGCTAGAGACCTGGCATGAATTCCTCTGCTTCACCCACAGAATAGCTCCCGTGGGAGAGGAGAGACTAATAAATGGGGTGTGAGTTTGAGATACTGGTCCCCTGACACAAATACATGTCAGCTGAGATGGTGTGAATCCAGGCTGCTCTTGTCTCTCTGGTATTATCTCAGTTACAGGATTCTCATTACAGCGGGAGCAGAGTCATGCAGGTTTGGTCCGCAGTGGGAGAAGAGAGAGATTGTGTGGTTCCAGCTCTCTAGGGCAATCCTGAAATTCATCCTTGCTTCAAGGCTTCATTGGCTGTTGCAAGCTTGCTAGTGGCCACCTGATTTTATTGAATTTAGCAGAATCAAAGAAATCACCTGCAAAATCACCCAGTGATACAGTTTCCCATTGAAAAGGCATCAGGGCCTAAGCTTGCTTTAGATACAGGTTAATTTTGCATATTTTCTTTTAATGTATTTATGGTCATGCTAAGGTAGTCTTACACCAAGTGTAGGGTAAGGCTAGCTCCTGCCCTAGGCAGCTCAGAGTCAGGAACCACACTCAGTGCATCATTGATGTAGGATTGAAAGTATCAGCAAAGTAGCCTTGTTTTCCAACTCCCTTCACCACACAGGCAAATCCATAGTGTTACCGTAAGTCCCTCTTATCCTCGTTGACATCCTACCTCTGATATGGGCTGTTTGCTCTAGAGTGTGTGAGCTGGGAGGTGGTTGTCCATGCCATCTTCAAAGGAGACATTTTCCTGCTGGCATCTCCCAGGTTCAGCCCTGGAGCACCAGGATCCTGAAGCCATTTGTTCCTAAGTGTGTCTTCTCAGTATCCACGCCAATATCTAAACCTTTGCTTTGATTCTGCCAAGATCCTGATGCTAGAGAAGCTTTGCTGCATTCGTTTCTGTAGTTAGACAATGCAACCCACAACAAGTCATTTTACCTGTTTCTTTGACATGCCAAAGTATTCCCCAAATCCTCCTATTCTTGCACTTAAGGTCTGGTCAAATGCTGTGTAAGGTCAGCGTGTTCAACTGGCATCTCAGATTTCATTGCGCAAGGTTTGTATGCAGTTAACTCCAGTTTGGATGCCTGTAAAATTCCCAATATGCAAATGTCCTAAATTTGGCAAATTGGACCGGAAATCTCATATAAGCAGGTTTTTATGTGCTGTGTCCCTGACTTCCCTTCCTAATAAGCTGTCTTCAAAATACTTTATGGTAGTTCTCTTGGGATTTTTACGTTTCTATTTTTGCCTTTCCCCAGAACAGGAAAAAAACAGAGGAAAGAAAAAAAGATGCTGGAAAATGACAAATGCAAAAATAATTTGCATACATGAATTTTTTTCCAATCTTCTGCACAGGTTTGTTTCAGATCAAAGTTCAGGTCATTCCTCAGTGCCTGAGGTTTTTTATTTTCCATGCTTGCAGCACGGGGGATGATGGAATGCCAGTGCCTGTTTGGACATAACTTGGATCTGTAAAAATGCGCTCAATGTTTTCCAAGTATAAAAAGCCAAAAGAAACCACCTTGAGGTACCATGTGATACTATTTGCTTTGACCCAGGATAACTAAAATGAAAGGTCTCTCTTAACACAGGGTGTTCACAAACCATCCCACTTTTTTACACGTATGTGTGAGGAAGGAAACGTGGTGTTTACAGGGGCATGCTGAGCTTCAGCTTGTGTATTCACCTCTGAGTGTCTGTGTGTCCAGACAGAATTTCCCGAGTGAAATGGGTTTGGTTGCTCTAGTCCAGCTTTTAAAGGTGGGCAAACAGAGAGCTCTTTTCCCAAATTACACAAACTGAACCTTTCGTTGAAAGTGTCAGTAAGCAGGGCAAGGGCTGGGAGGCTCCTTCCAGACATACTCACTGGTCAAGTGAAGGCTCCTAGGTTAAATTTGAGGGGGCTGTCAGAGCCCTGTGAGGTGCTGCTCCAGCCAGTTGTTCAACTACAGTGTACATACTTTAAATATAAAAATGAAATGGAGTTGCTGTTATTTCTGGCTTTTCAGGGGACAGTTCTTGTTCTTGAAGCTCTTGAGTGCCTGTGCAGTTTGGGACCGAGGAAGCTAGGACAGTTTGAGGCTGGACCACAGGTACCAGTACAGATCAGCAGCGCGCAGCTGGATTGAAACCACTGAGCTGCTCTGCGCTTCATCTTGCCTAAGAATAACTCTGCTTTTTTTTTCTCTACCTCCTTTCCTCAGGACAGTGCTGTGAGATCAGTGGATGAACAGCACCACTCGGAATCAGTACTTTGTGCAAATACCAGGCTGATACACTGGGGACCAGTTAGCTGG
This sequence comes from Sagittarius serpentarius, assembly GCA_034782735.1. Lineage (NCBI taxonomy): Eukaryota > Metazoa > Chordata > Aves > Accipitriformes > Sagittariidae > Sagittarius > Sagittarius serpentarius. Next base: position 7,086,602 of record JAVKLA010000036.1, on the reverse strand, counting down.
TGGACAAACATCTCCGAAGGCATCTGTGCAGTTCTCAGCCTTGTTCACAGTTCACAGTGTTTGTCTATCCTATTTTCCCACCATACCTGTTGTTTTGGAGATAATGAGAGAAGTGGAGGGCTGAAATGCTGAGGCTAGCACTGACTGTTGAGCTCAGTCTCAATTTCAGCTATTTGGAGATCGAAGTAGCGGCTGCTGATATACTAGGACATGAACTGGCATCAGTACCCTGCCTAGCCTCCGCTCATTTTCCTAACAGCAGTTAGTGTGGGGGTGCATCACTCAGGGTTCAGCTAGACAGAGCAAAGAGAAATAGCAATAACGGAAGAACAGGAAGGATGCAAAACTGTGATATGAGAGACAAGGTCTCCATAAGCAAGATGTGCACCCCTAGGACATGATTATACATGGGAGGATATTGGACGTCTATGAAACAATTACGTAGGTGACAGGAATTGAAACAGTGGAAAACCAGAGCATGTAAACTGCTACACCAGGATGGGAAAGTGGGTGCACTCTTAAGTTTGATGTTCTCTCCATCGGCTCCCCAGCAGAGTTTTACACGGCAGTCACTGAAATGGAGATGCTCTTGCTCACCCTCTGTGAGGCCTGGGAGCTCAGTCCCAAGTGTGAACGTAGCTTCCATCTTCGATGTGTAAGAACAAGCTCCATTCTCGTTGCGCTGGCTGTCTGACTTCATCAGCTGTGACCAGAGCCTCCCTTGGCTCTGTATTAACACAGCCAGCATCTGCAAAAGTACGGTATTGTGCAGATACCTGCAACTTGCAGGTGGACACCTGTGCACAGAGGAGTATCTGTTTCTGTGCAGGTTGTCCAAGTCTCAGTCTCGACTCACAGATTATTCTTCCAATTTAAAAACTGCATCATCTGTCCTTTGCCCAGCCAGAGGAGGAACATCTCTCCTCCTCGCTGCAATCCTTTACAGGATTGCTGACTCTCTCCGACCCCCATGCTGCCTTACACATGACTCTGGGTTTAATCTGGCCTTGCTTGAACAGCCTGTTTTTCTCATGCAGGTGGATGGGAGGGGCCTGGGGACGAATGTCTAAACTCTTTGAGCATTTCTGAGTGTGAATGTGTAAATCGTTCTGTGTTCAGGGTGCTCGCTGTACCTGTTACTGAAGCTTGAAACAATCCCAGCTCTGGTCTGACGCAAATAAAGGTGTCTAATCTAATTGCTGCTCCCTGCTGCAGGGATTACTTGTCCTTGGTGTGCTGGGACTCACATCGGGTGACTCTTGCCCTGTTTAATCCCGGGGATGTTATCCCTGCCGTGGGAGGGGCTCCCCAGGCAGCCATCTGTGCTCTGCCTAAACTTGACATTGCCTCTCCCTTTGCATCCCCTTGTGACTGAGTGAAATAGGGAGGATTAAAAGCAGGAGAAATACGGCTATGGAATGACAGGTCACTCGCACAGTGGAGGGGAGGTCTAGTTGGATTAATTTTTTTTGCTTTTAAATGAAAGAGGCGCTAGGTTGCTGTTTGGTACAAAAGCCATTAATCAGCAATTAGTGGCTCACTGGCCCAAACTCAAGGCTTTGCCTATCCAGTTTAGTACACCCCAAATAGCTCAGATATCTTGGTATGCACTGGAAGGATAGGCTCTTGGCTTTTTTTTTTTTTTTAATTTTATTCTTTTTATCCCAAGCTATGGGAGCTTTTGGTGTTAGACCTGGAGGGTCCTTATTTGTGATTGCTACTTGGGATGCAAACAACAATTCTCAGGCATGCGTGTGCTGCCCGTGTGGGTTAATAGCTAAATCCAAACTGTGTCTTCTGCCGCCTGTGCACTAGGGCGTACTCTCAAGTATTCATAGCGTTATTTTACAACCACAATTTCTTCTAAACTTAGCAGAGCATACACTTTGTCAGGAGCTGTTCCCATGCCAAGTTTCAGGTTTCAAAGTATTGCCATTTTTGAGCTATTCCCTACTTCTTTCCTTCTGTGTGTCTCCCTCACACTTGCACACAAAACTTTCTTTTTAATACAGAAATTTATATTTTTTCCACACGTTCGTAACTTAAAACATCTGAAAAGGTTTTACTCCAAGTTTATATTTAAAAGAAATAATGAAAGCTAACACTGGCAGAGAAAGCAGTGTGAAAAGTTGCAACTCAGGAAATTCAGGCACATTATGAGCATTTGTAGAGGAGGACTAAAATGGAAGTCCTTGCAGCCTGCCTTAGCAGGAGCCCATGTGCAATATTCAATAAGATTATAGCTGCTGTAGCACAGAGTAGTACTCCTGTTTGGGCAACTCAATGTGCTTTATAAAGCATTGAGAATTACTTGCTGGCAGTCCAGTTGGTGGTTGTGATCCAACATCTTCAAAAGCACTGTGAAGGCTGAGCTTTTATATATTTCAAGATCTAACTGGGAGGGCTGTGCTGTGAGTTTCTGGGCAATGAGCAGTTACAAACCTCTGGGCTTTCTTCGTACTAGCATTGTCAAGTCGGCAGCCTTTTGGTCAACTCCGTCTGGCCTGGCAGAATCTTCCACCATTCCCTGACACCATGGGGTTTATTTATTGGCTGTCCCCCTGAAGAAAACTGGTGTAATATAGGCAGGGTCGAGGTTGTTTAGAAGCTGGTAGGCTCAATTTAAATCTATGTTTTGGAGGAGTGCTCTTAAGCTATGTCCAGATGTAGCATAGATGTTCCTACGTCTTCACTCTAGTTGAGGCATGGCATTAGGTTTTGGTCACAAGGTGGCTGCTGGTCAAGGCAACGAGCTAGACTGATTTTTATCAGAAAGTGAAGTTTCTCCACTTCAGTATCCCATGAGCCAGGTGCTGCCATCTCCTGCAGATCCTCCTTCCCTCCCACCTTGTCCTCTGAAGCCCCCCAGCAATTGTTTTATGAGTAATGACATACAGCTGGGTTTCAAAATGTGCACTTCTTGTGTGGATTTTGCTGGGCTCCAGCACAAAGTTGCTCTTTCATCCACCACACAGTTACATGGCAGAGAGTAGGAAATCTGTAAGACAGGACTAGGAAGTAGGTCTTGGACTAGGAATTAGGTCTTCTGCTCACTTCTTACGTAACAGAAAGGGGTTTTGGCTGTAATCCATAATGCTGGGACCAGGGTGACAACTTGGCTCTACAGCAGAACGCAGCGTTTCACAGATACAGTGCTACTAAGTATCCCTAGTTTATGTTTGGCTCTGGAGATCAAAAACTTCCCAAATTACTTTCTGTGGTGCTGTTAGGGCTTGTGAATCCAAAGTTACGAATTCATTGGCGTGTACAAGGATTTGAGGTGCTACGCAGCTAATCCTGGCTGTAATGCCAGCTACAATGAGATGTGGCTCTGAATCAAAGCCAGAAGTTGGCCAGCCTCCTCTCTGGGGACATCCTTGATTTTTTCCAGATCCAAATGTATGTCTGGCTTGAATCTTTGTGATCAGGTAAATTAAATTCTTAGCTCTGAACAGTGCAGGAATTTGCAAAAATTTAGAACTAGAATAAGATCCAAACTGGCCTAGTTTAAGCTTATCTTTTTGTCTAAACAAGCTTCAGCTGGGAAAGAGGTAGACCTTCTGGGACCAAATTGTAGGTTCACTGCCCTGAAAGGGATGATTCGACATTTCATCTTTAGGCCTGGCAGGATTCATTTGCATGCAATCCATCTATAATGCATGAGCATGAAAGATCCTGTGTACTTTCTATAGAAATCTTCAATTTGGGACTGTTTCAGACTTTTGGCCATCGAAGTATTTGTAAATTTAAAACCAGCCTTGTTTGGTGTGTTTCTCAGTTTTGTACTGCTTTGAGTTGTGCGTGGGCACTGTATATTAAAAAACAACAACAAAAAAAAAGGAAAATCCAAGGATATTATTGTTATCACCAGAGAAAAACTCCTAGAAGCGGTGCTATGGTGTAGTAACAAAATGTTCTTTCATTTACTGCTTACCACAACACAAAGCTGCATTTTTGGGTGTGAATACTGCTATGTACCATACATAGCATGCAGCTTCTGCGGCAACCTGATGAAATGCTGCGTATTGTTATTTCTAAGTTTGCGTCTTTGGGACGTGCCAGGTTAGATACAGGAGGCTTCTTTGTGGCTTAGTGTCCGTAAATGGCCTCGTTTGCTTTGGCCTCTCTGTGGACTGACATCTGCCTCTTGGTAATTATGCACAGATTAAAAGGTGATCACCCAGCTACTTATCTTTGCAATCCAGGTGGTGGTGCCAGGCAGTGTGTGTTTAACATGCCGGGAGAGCTGGGAGCCTCTCGTCCCGCACCAGTCACTCTCGGTCACGGTGCCCACCACGCTGCTCTATTTCTACTTGTTAAATATACTTAATAAATAAATAGCACCTTCTAAACGCGTAGGCGGGTTGTCTAGCACAGTTCTGGCCGTTCCAAACACGCTCTGAAGTTGAAACTGTCTGTTCAGCTTGGCCAGGATTTATCATTAGAGCCGTATGGGCTAGAAAGCGTATTTGTGGCCGGCGTGCCAGCTTGCCTGAATAGCCCGCAGTGTAATCTCCCGCTTTCCTTGGTGGGAGGAGCTGCCAAAAATAGCAAGCCAAGAATTTGTCCGTGTTATTTCTGGGATTGCACCAGGAATTGACATCAGGAGAAGAGAAAAAGCAAGCAGTGTGAGAAGTTTAGGGTCCATGGTTGTTTGGGTTTGCAGGCTGCCTTGGGGCTGCGTGGAAGGGTCTGGTAGCCACCTCCTGTGCATCTGTGTTCTTATATGCGAGACTCTCTCCGGGCCCTGGGTGGCTTGAACAAGGTGACTTAAGCCTCTGCTTTCTGTTAGGGCAAACCTGCTTGGCCCAGTGCATCAGGCTGAGCTAAGGAGTCCATTTTGTGGTCCCATGGAGCAATAACATCCCCCCCAACAACTGATAGACTGTGCAAGGAGTGAAGTGTTAGTTCCTGTGGCCGAGAAAAGGCATGAATGAGCCCCAGCTGAATCAGCCTTCACAAAAGCCTATGAACCGAGCTGTGACTTCTCTGTGGAAAGGGCCGTTTGTGCTGTAGGAGACATCACTGCCCTGGACAGCCGGGTGGGATCCCAGGGACAGTGATGGAGATGCTGAGCCTGCCTCTGCCACTGCTGCCACATCCAGACCCAGGTGGTCCTTACATCATGGGGTCATTTCCGAGACCAGCTTGGATGATCCTCCCAGCAGAAATTTTTTGCTTATGGCTAGTCAGCAAAAGCAAGGTTGAAGGTAATACTATGTTGGTCCTACCTGATGTTTTCTGTGCTATCTGCCCCTTCCTTTCTTGCCTTCTCTTTGTTTTCAGCACATACCCATTAGGAGTGGCAGCAATTGGCATCCTTGTCTGCGCCCACAGCAGCTCCCCTATCAGCAGGAAAGTAGCTCTGTACCAGGCCTGGCACATGCCACCGCTTGCTCGGGAAAAGGGTAGGGAATGTATAGAAAACTGAGGTTACCCTGGGCTGAATGACGAGACATGGGTGAAAAGCAGGGTATTCTTGTTGGAGAGAGAAGTCAGATGGTCAGGGTGAGGAGGGAGGAACTCGGGCAGTTTTGTTGACAGTGTAGGAACACGGGCTGCAAATGAGTGGTAAATCAGGCTTCATTAGTGTTGCTGCTGAAATAAGCACTTTGTTAGCCCAAATGGATTCATATGAGTATGTCATATGCGTTGCGGAACAGATCAGAGCCGCCTCTGTGTGCTAACGAAAGATCTGTCTCCCTCCAACACAGGCTGTGGGCCAACTCTCTGGCCCGTGATGGAGCTAATTGGGCATCTGAGTCCTGGGTTCAGTGGCACTGGCCTCATAAGGGCCTATTTAGCTGCCTGACTTATCTCCAAATAGCTGTTTGTTCACTGCCTGCGGTTGCATTCACCATTATCTTTACTTAATAGCACATCATACTACAATGAAGAGGCTACTGAGTGTAAGTCCTAGGGAATGAATAAATTTCTGTGTTGTCTGTTATGGGGCAGGAGGAGAAAGAGTTCAGTTGCAGTTCTGGTCTACCCTTGCTTCTCCAAAATTTGTCATGGTCTCAAAGTTGGTCCATGTGCTATGTCAGTGGCAGTTTGGACATCCTGGGGGGGGCCACCAAGATTTACCAATGCAGAAAAAATAAGAAATGCATGTTCATGTTTGACTATGGTGACTAATGACATTATACTGACATCCATTTTAGAAATGGCCACGCTTGGAACTCAGCACTGCTGCTGCCGTGGTGGGAGATCCATCTTGCTTTGCAGAGCTCAGAGTCTAACCAGAGAAGCCAGGCAAAGGATGGTGGTGATGGAGAAAGGGGAAAAGGTGAATGTAAAGGCTCCAAGAGGTAAAGCCACCTTCTCCAAGCCCTGCCTAAGCCAGCAAGCAGGGATGGGAGCATAAATTAGGTGTCCTTGTTCAGAGTCCTAAGTGAAAATATTCTAGGCAAAAACTATCCTGTAAGTTGAGATTCTGGATAATGCCAGCTCCTTCTGAATCCTGTCTTTCGCCTCAGTTAGTCCTGCTAGAATCGAACAAAGCAGCTACAGAGGCAAACAGCCCTCATTGTAGTTAAGGAGATCAGCATCTGACACTAATCCAGCAAAAATCAGTCCTGGCTGCAGCAGGTAACACAAGCTGGGCACGATGGTTTCAGCTGCACCTTCTCCCTGAAAAAGTCACTTTCACCTGTCATCCCCTTTTTCTTTCCTCAATGAATCAGAAATCAGCAAAGCATCTTGGTTTAGCACTTGCAAAACAAAGCATTGAGTACTTTTTATTTGAAGTAACGTTACAGTTCAAAATGTACTTGATCTTTATTTCTAAATGTTTAGCATGGCTCAAGTGACGTATTTCATCCAAAAGGGAATTTTTTGGAAAAGAACAGTCCTGGGTACCACTCTGCTGAATTATTTGATCATTTTTAAGATCTGGAAATGGCAGCCTGCCTTTTCCAGATAAAAAAGGAAGGGATGTCTTAAAGGCACCGACCAGCATATTCAGGGGGAATACTGTTGTTTGGTTTTAACTCCTCCTCTGGCCTAGTACTTAAAGGATCATGTAGAGATGTGTGGACATATCAACAGTTTGAAAACAATGTAGGATGTTTTAAAATTTCACAGAATGAATTATCGCAGTGAAAAAAAAAATCATAATCGTAAACCTATAACTGGGTCATCCACCAATTACAGGAATAAAAGAGTTGCAAGGCAGAACATGCTCCACGTATTAAACTCAGCAGGATTATTTGATTAACATATTGCTGTCATTCCCATTAATGGCACACAATTGAAGCTGCTGTAGGTGACCTGGCAAAATGTTTTCGTAGTTTTTAGATTCATGGGAACTTTTTTCCTAAACTACACAATGGAATAGTTGCACTGTACAAAACATGGCATTTCTTCTAGGCACACCCTTGAAAAGCCACACTGTTTTTCTTTCATGCAGTAAATGCTAGCCAGTCATTCCATCATTTGAGAGCTGTTAGTATGCAGGATCCCAAACTGTGAAGTCAGGTGGAGAGGAGAGAATGAGGGAAGCTGAGGGCAAGGAGGGAATTTGGCTGCACAGCTTTCTGGGATGCTTAAACTGATGTGAGTGAACAGAACCCATCAGCAGAGAGAGACGTACTCCCAAACCACTTTTATCGACAAAAGCATTTAAAGCCTGGATCCAGTGGGATGGCAGATTGCTGAAAATGCTGATCAGAAAGCTTTAATCCAGTGGAAAAAGTGATTGACAAGTAGTTAAAGCAAGAGAATACCTTATGGAGCAAGCTATGATGTGACTGGGTGTGCTGGTTTTGGCTGGGATAGAGTTAATTTTCTTCATAGTAGCTAGTATGGGGCTACGTTTTGGACTTGTGCTGAAAACAGCGTTGACAACACAGGGATGTTTTCGATACTGCTGATTGGTGCTTTCGGAGATCCAAGGCCTTTTCTGCCTCTCACCCCACCCCACCAGCGAGGAGGCTGTGGGGGCACAAGAAGTTGGGAGGGGACCCAGCCGGGACAGCTGACCCCAGCTGTGACCCAAGGAATATTCTGTACCATATGACATCATGCTCAGCAGATAAAGCTGGAGGAAGGGGAGGGACATTTGGAGTGATGGCATTTGTCTTCCCAAGTAGCCATTATGTGTGATGGAGCCCTGCTTTCCTGGAGATGGCTGAACACCTGCCTGCTGATGGGAAGTGGTGAATGAATTCCTTGGTTTGCTTTGCTTGCGTGCGTGGCTTCTGCTTTACCTGTTAAACTGTCTTTACCTCAACCCACGAGTTTTCTCACCTTTACCCTTTCGATTCTCTCCCCCATCCCACTGGGGGCGGGGAGCGAGCAAGCGGCTTCGTGGGGCTTTGTTGCCAGCTGGGGTTAAACCACAACACTGGGTTGAACCGCTGTGTTCATCATGATGACCCTCTTTATCCCTTTGGTTCAGTTTCATTATTGTGCCTTCATGTGAAATCCCCTACAAATAAAATCAGTAACAACAGCTCATGAAACTGCTGGTCTGCCTGCCGTAAAGGATTTCAGCCATGGCCTGTAAAGGTAAATATTGCGGTTCACTTTTTTTTTCTCCCCAGTTCCAGATCCTTTTCCTAAAAGATGTCAGGGTGGTTGCCAGCTGTAGTGCTTTTAACATAGCAGACTTGGGGAGATCCCTATCCAGAGCATCATCAGAACTGGCATTCAGACCTCCTTTTCCACTTGCTGCTGTTGAGAGATGAGCTTGTAACATCCTTCAGTTAAAATCACATTGAACCCCTCCGAGATTCACAAGTGCAAGTTGCTGTACACAGTTAGCCACCCGCAACGCAAGCACTGCAGTTTTGATTAAAGGCAGCTTAGCAGTCCTTTGGGCCTTCAGGAAAGCATCTTGCAATGGAAATTTTGTACAGAGTGAACAAGAGCAGTTGGTAATAAATAAATACACTCAGTACCTGCATTTGGACTTGAAAATGCTGCTTGGGATGGTTTTCCTCATCAGAGCTCTGTTTTTCTGGCACAAGCCAGAATCTGCTTCTCTGTCCACGCAGCTTGGCTAGTAGGGAGATGGGAACATCCTTATTTTCCTGTACTTTTAATTCTAGCTATTGTACAGGTAACTCTTGTGTTGGAAACCCAAGGTGGGTGGTTCAGTCCGTAAGGCCAGAAGGGAAACCTGTGTATTCTGTTCGTCCAGGGCTAGTGAAGGCCTTTGTTATAGGAGATGGCATGGTTAGCTGGTCGGGAGAGCTTTTATCCTAATAGGCCAGAGCTGATTTTATTCTGCAAAGCTGAAAGGGGGCCTCTGGAGAGGAAGATAAAACTCTGTGTGCTTAGGCAGGGAGCTGCCAGAGGATCTGCTGGCTGGGGGCTCTCATCGTTCAACACATCCTCACCCAGGCGAGTTGACCAGGAGATCAAGGGCCACACAAGCCGACATTATCTCCGTGACTGATCCGTTTCTATTCTGGATAAGGGTGGCCAGCTTTCTCCATTGTGACTGCTTTAATAGGTTCTCTGTAAGGTCCCTAGATTTTGTCCCTTCCCTTTCAGGCCAAGCCCATTCAGCTAAAAAACCCACACAAAACAAAACAAACCTTTTCATCACTTCCCTGAACTTTCCCCCTTCGCATACCCCTAAGTGATGTTGGCGGTTGAAACCTTTCCTCCTAGCCCGAAGCCCTTGCTCAAGACAAACTCTGTCTGACTCAGTGGGAGTTTCCCAGGGTAAGAACTGATTCAGGACAGGACGATGCAGTGATGATATAAACCATAACCTGTTTATTTTAGCCAGTATTTAGATTACGACTGAAGTGGGAAGCAGCGTGAGTTGCTGCAAGTCAATGCTCACGTTTCTCACAGAGCATTAGAGATGGCATCGGTTCAAGGTGGGGCTGGTGCTGGTGGAAGCCTTCAGAGTTGATGTTAGAGGAGAACGGACACATAGAGCATCACGTCAACCCCTCGTTGTATGTGAAGACATTATGAGGGATGTTATAGATTAACCACAATGACGTATGCTCATAGGAAGCAATGGGCCTGGCGCTCTTTCCTCTGTACTGATAAAGGATCAGATAAAGATATTGTGCCAGACATGGCCTTTTTTAAAGGAAGAGCTTTCAGGCTGGTAAAGTCATTGAAATATATCAGATTGAAACATTTGTCCTCTTTCCTGTCCCCCAGTCATTCAGAACAACCTTACTTTGAGTCCCATTACTGGAGTTACTGGGGAGAGTTATGTGTGTGTTGCTCACACCATTTTCCTGTTTGCTCCTAGAGAAAGAGGATTGAAAGTAAAGAACCTTCTGCACTCTGAGAGTTTCTTGGTGTAAGGCAACATTTATTTCAATGAGATGATAAGTAATGAAAAAACTAATTTTTTTCCTAATTCCCTTTTTTGTCGGTTTAGTCCATTTTTTAAATTCTATTTTGTTGGGTTTACTTAAAAAAAAAAAAAAAAAAGAACAAATTGGAACTCAGAAGGGAAGCATAGATTCGCTCCCCTGCCCCATTTTTTTAATTTTAATTTTTAGCATTGCCACTTTTCACCAGCACCTCCAAACGTGGACCAGCTTTCAGGTGTGGTTGTTGCCCTGCCTACAGCGGCTGAGAGCTGCTGCTCTTGTTCATCATTAATAGCACAGTTATGACATTGCATACCACTCGGCTCTCATTAATTTGACACCACATTCACTGCATGTCCCAGCAGAAGCAGCAAATTGCTAGAGAAGAGAGACAACAAGGGGACAAAAAAGAAATTGAGTTGGTAGCAGTAAGAGCACGCAGGAGAATGCCGGTCATGCAGATCTCTTGCAATGTAAATGCTGCCTGCTTTTGGGTTAGCTTCAGTGTGAAAAGCAGCTCTTAGAAGTACAGTGTGTAACTTCAGATGTAAAGCAAGTGAATGGCAGCAATGAAGCCCTCGTGTCCTCGTCCCTTTGGGCAGCACTCCTTCAGGTGGGGGGATCTATGGGAGCAGTCATTTTAGGACCCCCCTCTCTGGCCTTCCTCACAGTTATGTTTATCTCCTCTCTAAACATTCCCCCTGTTACCAAGAGTATCTTTGATGAGTGTCCAAAGTTCATATCCGCTCTTCTGTTTAACCTTCATGTTCAGTGGCTGCGGTCGGTGAGCTAATTACGTGTGCACCAGCCTCCGAGCACGTAGACCAGCTCCTTTTCTTTTTACTGGGTGACTGATTAGCAGCAGCGGGCCAGCCCATAAAGGAAGGGGCAGCTGTTAACGCCAAGGAGTCAACAGGGTTTGTGCTTGCACCTTGCAAAACACACTGGAGGGTTGATGGGCAAGAGTGAGTGCTGAGCCCAGCCCACTGTGGTTTCCATAGGTTAATGTACGGAAAACATACTCTGTAGCTGATAGAAAATGTTTTCAAGGTGTTGTTAAGAGGCATGGTCCCATATTTTATCTTGTGACGTGGCCCAGCTTTGCTACTCTCATGGAAGTGAAAGGTTGGGAAGCTGCTGCCGGAGTTTCCACCAGCACGGGGGAGTCCCAGCCTTGAGGAAATAAATCAGTGGGGTAGGATCCTCAGTGGTGCGATGTCTGTGTGTGTGAAGGAGACACCACAGTTTTTCTGCCTCTCAAGGTGTTTCAGTGGAAAGACAAAGCAAGCTGCCATGCTGTGCAGAGAGGTGGTGATGTTCATGGTGTGTTTGATCTGTATCTGAAAACAGTTTTCTTTTAAGGTAGAAGAGAGCTCAGCTTTGCAGCACTTAACTGGAAGGATATGGAGTCTCAGGAAGCTGTAACCCTAAAACTGTTTGTCATTGCTCTCCAATACATGTAGCACATGAACAGGATACACAGTGGTCAACACATGGGGACACCTAAGCTGGCCAATGATGAAGGCTTTGGAAAAGGGTATGTCCTAAGTTCTCCTCTTCATCGGGGCTAAAGCATCTAATGTTCATAGCAGAGGTCAGTTTGCAGACGTCTAACACAAGATATGGAGAGGGTATGGCTTTCTTCTTTTAAAATAGCCCGTGGTGGGACCAGCCTGTCTGTGGTTACAGCACATACCCAAGAGGTGCATGGTGCCAGGTAGTGGGACTCTCCTTGGGCAGAGGGGCTTGAGACCCCTATTTCCCTCTCTGCAGAGATGCCCCAGCCCCATGGCAAGTGCTCTCCCCTCCATCTTCATGTAGCCTCATGAAGCTTTTGTTTTGTCTGGGATTTTGGGGTTTGTCTTCTTGACTGCATAAATAAAACTATGTGCTTGGATTGCTTGGGTGGGCTGTTATGGACACCAAACCCAGAAGGATTTTCCCAGAGTTTCCAAACCTAGGTGGCTTTCGTGCCCACTGAAACTTTGGGAAATGGAGCTTTACACCTAGATTTCAAACTCTATACCTCCATGTTTTACGTGGCTATTTTGCTTTGCATTAATATTTCTCAGACACTATATTTTGTGCTAATGAGCTCCAATACTTATTATGAGGAGCTGAACGGAACGGAATAAAGTGCCAAAGGAATAATTATTTTCCCACTTGAGCAGCAGACTGACAAGGACAAGTCCTGCTCAACCTAATAAGCTCCTGGAGCAGGAGGTGTTTCAGTGTGTTACCATGAGAAGTTGAGCTCCAAGAGGTTGAGTGTATTTCTGAGCTTCCTAGAGACTGACGTCTACTTGAAATGGAAACCAGAGGGAAGGAGGAAAGCATTAGCAAATCAAAGTGTGTTCTTCACTTGGGGTAGCTTCTGTCTTCAGGGACAGCTGGATTATGGGCACCAGTTTGGTGCAATATCATTTTTTTTTTCCACAATTGGGAAAGAAAATAAAGTTAATGCTGCAGTTGAGTAGAGAACTCTTGCCTGGTCCAAAAAGAAAAATACACCTTTTGCTGTTGGCACATCACACTGTGAATATTTGCTTTGGCTAATAAACACGGAGAAGTTGTTAAATGATTCACCTGCTCTGTGTACCTAGCATTTGTTGCTAAGCTCTTCAATATTTAAACACCCATCTCCCCAGCACACGGTGCTCTGCTGAGCTGGGGTGTGGAGGCTCCATAGAGTGTCTTCCACTGACCTTTTTGTTGAAAAGGTGGAACTGGGTGTTTAAAACGTCCCAGCAGCAAGGATGGGCTCACGGACCATCAGCTCTACTCTGTAGATGGCCATTGTCTGCCCTTGGTAGGAATGGCGCATGGGCTGCTGGTGGCACTGGGATTGTGCTGGCTGCAGGACACACAGAGGGTGCCTTTGGGAAGACAGTTTATTACGTTTGTAATCTAATTTTGGCTTTTTTTTGCAAATAGTCTTAGACTACAAACGAATTACAGGGTTTTGCCCATGGCTCTTAATAGCAATTTGTTGGCAAGAGAAAACTGTTTTAAAATGTATTTGTCCTAAGGAAGGGCAAGCAAGTAAACAAAACTCCAGTCAGTCATCATCTGTGGTTTTAAAGAGGACTCAGGGTGTGAGTCCTGTCCTAGGATTTTGGTGGTTTCTTAAGCAAAGCTCTTGGGTTTTGATGAGCTTGGGGTTTTTACATTGACTTGACTCGGGTTTCTGCAGGCATATCCCAACAGGTTGGCCTGAGAGTGGGATATGTGAGACAAACTGCTCTGAATCACTATCTCTGGTACAGGTTATTGTATTAGTCTGATAGGGATTGTTGCTGGGTTTTGACCCTCCTAGGATTCATACGTAACTAGAGGTACCTCTTGGTGGTCCGTAGAGGTGGGATTTTTGAAAATAATCACTTAATGGAGCCATATATAGCCAAGAACAAATTGCCTCCTACCCCAGGTGGTGTTCATGCATGACTTTGCTTTAATGCTGTACAGCTTCTGGGGCACACTGGTAGGTAATTTGTGACTTTGTGACTTTGCAGTCTCTTCTGCTTTAAGAGCTGGAATAGAGAGCAGCATGCAGATGGTGGTTTGCAGTACAGTTTTCCTGGTCCTAAAACCCCAGGGCTTACATTGCATATGATCCAGTGCTATTTATTTACACTGTCTACTAGCTGTTGGTTACTGCAGTTGCAGCCCCAGAGCGCTCTCATAGCACTGCTGGAAAACCAACAGCAGGACAGAGGTGATGTCTTCACCACCAGCTGAATTCAGCCCTGCAGTGCTAAGGGCCATGTGGTGTCTAGTGTGTCCACACGGATGGATGCACTTTTGCTCTGAGCTCCTACTAACATGCCAGTGCCAACCTGGGAACCAGGCTGGCCCCGTCGGCATAGACTCCTCTTCTAGGGAAAAATTGTCACTGTTGACATGGATATCTGTGCTAGAAGCAGGAATCTGTCCATGAAAATCTGTAATCTGCAGTTCTTATGCTTATTATGGAAGGAAAAGTAGGCTCCCTAGTTAGCTGGTTTGCTGGCTGGAGCTTAAAGTGTTATTTTATCTTTGTCCACCATTTTTAGCCATGGAGTGGCCCAGCTATTCCAGTCAAATACCTGATTGTATGACACATGGGCATGTGTGATGACAGACTGTGCATATAGGAATCCACTGCACAGTAGAAAAGGCAGAAGGATTTAAATAACTTTTACTCTTCATATTCTAGAGGGAGAAGGGTTCGATTTGGTCTTTAAGTTCTGCGCACCTGCAGGATGATTTTTTTTTTTACCCCAGTAACGACTTGCTAGTCTAGTGAGTTGAATTTTGTACTCAGATTCCAAATCAAACTATTTGTTGATGCCATGAAAATTATTCTTTAAGTTGTGTCAAACCCTCAAAAATGTAACTTATTTCCTCTGTTCACTCAACACCCCTCACTCAGTAAACTGGGCCGGAAACCAAATGGCAAAACAGCTTGTGACTATTTTTGCTTTATGTATGAATGTTCTGTTTCAATGGTTTTTGGTTTGTTGTTTTTTTTTTTTACCTTTTCTGTAGCCTTTTTTATCTTTTTGTGATCATTCCAACAGCAGTGTTTCTGCTGTGTGATTTTCTCTAAACAAATGAAATGAGTTTGCTCAAATTATCTCTGAACATGAACTCTGCATCGCATGTTTCCTGTGATGCATCGCAAGCTGTTAGTACCTATCCACCAAAATGGGGAACACATGCAGTACTGGGGCTTCTATAATTATTCAATATGGAACAAATTTCTAAATTTGACTGTGAGCTATCTGAAATTCACTGTTTGCAAGGCATTCATTGAAATAGGCTTGTACAATGCAGCAAAGTTTCAAGAAACAAATTCATTCAATGTTTGGTGAGATACACTTGAGCGTTCAGCAGGAGAAATACAACTCATCTGGTAGTTTCTAGGTAGAAGGTAATTCATGTTTTAGTTATTGTGGTGGCTGACTCCTTTGTATAGGAACATTTCATACCAATTTTAGTTCTCCGGTAGGGTGTATATATAGTATAATTTTAGAGCGCTTTGAGATAAATAGGTCTGTGTGCCTTTTTTACGAGGATCTCTGGTAGGAACTTAACAAATACTGATTATGGCTTATATTTTCCTTTCCACCTGGGAGGTGTGCGTAAGCGGTTGGGTTCATGTTTACAACTAAAGATTTGTGATCATAGAGGGCATCTGATCTGCTTGACATCACGTGCAGTATGTCAAGGTTAAGTCAGACCTCGGGTATCCTCACCTGGTGCTCTCTCTCCTAACTTCATCCATGACCTCAGGCTTTCTTCACATGTAGTGTCAGAAGGAAACGTGTTTGTGTGTCCCATGTTTGCCAGTAAGAAGGGTTTCGAACATCTGTGGAAATGATGGATAGGAATTGGTTTGAGACAGGTTTCAATGTCAGCTGGGACTCACCACTGTGTCAACGCTTGTAAAAGTTGAAAGCTTAGAGTGGAGAAGTTTGCAAACACCTGATTATCTCTTTTGGCCCCAAATTGGGCCGTGAGGTCTTAAGTTGAAAATAAAACAAGAACTCAAAATACACAAGCAATAGGAAGAAAATGCAGATGGATGGAAATATGGTTGGGCCTTAAGCCTTAGAGCTTGATTTGAGATTTGGAGCAAAGTTCAGGCTAGCTGCTGTTCTGTCCAAGCTGGATCATGTGCCCACGGCTGGTCAGGACACCACTCGTCTGCGTACTGCCTGGCTCGAAGCACCGGAGTATGTGTTCCCCAGCTGATGGTCGCTGCCTGCAGGACCTGAGCGCTGAGCCCAGCTGAGCTGCAACAGCATCAAAGGGGACCCAAGTTTGGTGTTCAGGCAAGGTCAGAATGCATGTGGGGGGCTAAGCCCCCTGTTACAGGCTGCCTTTGGCCTCCACCACATTGGCCGGGCACTCGGAGTGGGCTGGCCACCCCTTACAAATTACAGAGGTCTTTGGTCACCAGTGCTGTCAATGCCAGCAACTGTCATCCGTACTGAATAAATATTTCCTAAGTAAACAGAGTTGGCAGAGATGGCTCTCCAAGCCATGTTGGCTCCTTGGAGGACAATTTTTTAGGTTCTCTGCTTACCATAAGCTTTGCCTAATATAGTAACTCTCAGAAAAGCTTAAGAGGAATTTTAATGTGCAAAAGATAGAAAAGAGGTGACCATCTCATGGCAGCATTTGCCTTTCCCCTTTGGCCTCTGGATCACTCTCCACTTCCGTTTGGGTTTTGAATGTGTTCCCAGAGAAACACACTTTGCCCCCCACAGGAGCATTGCACTTCAGTGTTTCCTTCTATGCATTATTAAGCTGCAAAGAGAGGTTTACAGCTTCGAAATATGTTCTCATTAGCTGTAATTAAATCTTTAAATTCTCCTTCAGGCTTGGATAAGGCATAAGCTCCTCTCATACCCAAAGTTTTTCTTCTTTTCTTTCTTTTTTAAAAAATATTTTATTAGTCTCACACTTTGCTAATTACTGAATGCAATGATGTTTCCAAAGCAGCCACAAATAAAAGTATTTACTGTTCAGCGAGGCATGTGTTAATCTGGCAAACTATTATATTGGCTATGCAGTCTCTTCTTTAATATGAATCACTCCGTAAAGTGCCTCAACAGCACAGCTTCTTATTCATTATTGCTTAATTTCATGATATCTGAGATGTGGGATTTCAGTTAACGGATAATTGAGATCGTAAATCAAAATATTTTCAGTGAGAATACATGAAACACAAGATGTTCAGGTTCTGAGCCTGAAATACCGTTGTCCTTCTCGGCAGCTATCTGCAAGGATGGGTGAGGTCTGTAGGCACGTCCCTCTTTCTGTCGTGACTCCGATGATGGGTCAGCCAGGAGGGGGCAAGTTTTTGGTGTGTTGTCCACTTTCTGTCTGTCTGATATACTTGCATCACCTCTATCAGTGTAGGATTCCCAAGTGATGTGTCTCTGCTCCTGACACATCTGTTGGGTGGGAAGCTTTCCTATCCCCAGTTTACCAGTAGCAATATAAAGCCAGTCGCAGCACATGTATTCAGTCTCTGGCAGCATCTGGGCATCCAGTGATTATGGGACTTGGCTGGTTTTCAGGTTCTGTACTAACTTGTCAAAAACATCCTCCAAGTGTCCTCAGGGTTGCACAGGACATCGGAGCAGAGATGTTGTAGACAGGGGGTCTCAAACACTGAGCCATCTTTCTAATTCTTTTCCCTGGAAGACACTGAAAATCAACTTACCTGGGATGACTAATTCCTTCTAAAAATCCTAATTATTACTTTTATTACTGATAAGGACTCATAGATATCATATCAGCCACTGACGGAGCAAGAATTTTAGAAGAGACAAGTTACTAGACATACTGTCAGGCACCTTCATTCTCTCTTCCCCACTTAGCCCTACTGACCTCCATAAGCCTTGGATCAATCATGTAACCAATTTTCTAACGAAAAATTGTTTGATTCCTTGTTTTGAGAAAGCAGGCAAGCAAGCTTATCTTAAAGATCATAAACGGGACAAGAGTCCTCTTCATGTGGAACAAAGATAATGTAAAACAAGAATGTCCAGTTCTAAATTTTTCCATTGGAGATGAAAACCTGCAGCATAGTTTATATAGTTTTAAAGGAAAAGTGTTTTGGGGTCAGATTCATTTTGGTTCTTTTCTTTCTTGGCTCATGTGTAGCAGCCTTGAAAATAGTAGTTTTATATGGAAACGCTGATACAGCACTTGGTGGCATAGCAGCAACCCATATCTTCTCCAGTGTATTTTAGGCTGCCAGCAAGGCCTGGGTTACTGCTGGCCACATCTTATCAGGCAAAATTACTGCTTTTTATAAGGTCAAATGTGTAGCTTCTTCCTACTGGAAAGCCTGAGGAAGGACAATGAATGATTCATTGTAGGCACTCCAGAGGCACACAGACCCCTCGTGTGCATGGCTGTGGGAATACATTAGTACACAGATTTCCTGTTCATACAGTCCAAGTTATGTAGAAAATGCCTTTTCTCCATCGTTGGAGGACAGAATGGGCTGTTTGTGACCATCTTTCTCTTGTTTCCTAGTCTTTTTTGCTCTGCCCCTTCCAGGGTGTTGTTTGACTTTGCTTCTCACCCAAGGGGTTGAGCTGGGAGGTTCACCCAAATCATGGACCATGTGGATTTAACCCAGGGGTGCAACTCACTGTGGCTGTTACGGAACCTCCTGCGGCTTTGTCCAAGAGTTTCCAAGTTGCTCCATCTATCCAGCTACTCAGACTAGGCAAATACACTCTTATTGTTAATCCCATTTACTGACCCCGTACTCTGTGCTCCCAGGTATCTATACAAAAAGCAGGGGAAGGATGGAAAGGCCATGGGATGGGAGAGGAGAAGCCCTGGAGGATCAGGGGTGGAGAGTGTTCAGAGAGAAGCGTGTCTTGGGCAAATGTTTCCTCTTACTGTTAGACCCTTCGGATCCACAGATGCTCACACCTCTTTGATGGGATGGGGACACCGTTTTATTTTAGGGAACACAGTCATTTTTCTGAGGGCTGAAAAAGTTGCTTGAAGCCTTCAAAGCGGTAGTGGTCTGGTGCCAAAGTAATTTTGTGGATCCGGATATGAGTGGTTTTCCCCAGGCTGTGGCCAACTGGAGGCATAGCTTGCAATTTGATGCAGGGCTCATTGGTCCTTGGGTGCCTGTGGTTGTGCTCCATTATCCAAACCGTCTTCATCTTCTGTCTGTATTCAGAAATTAGATAGCACCATTTTCCATTCCCAAAAGCTTCCAGACTGCCTTATAGCTGCTTTACTTTTGGTCAGTGTTAGCTAATGGCCTTACTAAGAAGTTCATCCGTAGGTAAGGGTGGGTAAAGAGTTTAGGCAACATAGTGTAAAGCCCCTCTTGTTACCTGGCCTGGATCACGAGACCCAGGAGCTTCACTCACTTTTTGAACTCTCACTACATCTCTGCTTTGCCCTTCTAGGTGGGTTTTTCTTTCTTTGTTTTAATGATTAAAATAGCTCTTAGTATCTTCATTTGCTCAAAGTGTAGAAATAGACTGAAAATGCATTCCCCAACAGAACCGAAAAACGTTCAGGTCTCGTCATTATTTTTTAACCAGGTCTGTATTAAAAGTTTTATGAGCTGCTCCAGTTTCGGAAGGTTTCCCGTAAATGAACTTTCCACCACTCTGTGACAGCAGTGCACTGCCAACACATGGATAATATGGAAAAATGAAAGGGGGGCGGGGGAAGCCCTTCCCCCCCTTTCCTCCATCTGTTACAATACGGGACTGTGGCAGGAAACGAGGTTTTGCAGTTTTATGCGAGCAGAAGTGTGTTGTGTGGTTTTGTGTTTTGTTTTTTTTTTAAAAAGCTGTGGAGCGTGTCATTTCAGAGCTCTCTCCAGCAATCTGGAAGCAACCAACTTAAGGCATGGATGGAAAAGACATTATGTAATTGCAAAAGACAAAAAATCCTCCCAACGCTGAGGCCTTGTGGCAGAAGCCAGTCTCTGACCTCACCCTTCTCAGGATCTCTGGAGAACACTGTGTTCCTCTGGCCTCTCGCAAAAAATAGCCTCTGCCAGATTTCAGCAAACAATTCCGGCATTTCCTTCCCCTGCCTCTGGTCTGTGGGTGTTTTGGAGTCTCTCGCATGTGTGGGCAGGGATTCATTAGCTAAAATAAAAACCGTACTACAGAGCTGCATTAGGAAAAAAGAAAGGGAAAAAAAAATGCAGGCAAGTGTAATAAGCCTGCGGCATGAGCTAGTTTGGAGTTGTTTCCAGTTTTGGAATTAATAAAGAGTAAGCCAGAAATAAAGAGGGTCTCGTGGGTCCTCTTGTCTCCCCTCCCGCCTGTCGGTCGCGGTCCCTGGTGCCCTGTCTTGCCTGGCAGCAGCCGAACCACCGGGGTCTGAAGTGCTGCCTTCGCAACTCCTGCCGGCAAAGCTGAGCACGGGCCGAGTATTTGAAAGATCAAGTTCTTTGTTCTTTTTTAGCTTTTCCCAGTATAATCCCTACAGAGATGTAATCCTTCGGTGTTGTTTTTCCTCTGAATTCTCTTTAATTTCCTGCCTGTGGTTTTGGGGTTTTGTGAGGTTTTATGGTTGTGGAGAAATTTTGCTGTTTACAGTGGCTGTCCTACGTGCTCTAAAAACAGCATCCCATTTCTTCTAAGAAAAGTCCTCGTATGTCCTAATTTAAATTGCCGGGTCATCATTATTGCCACTGCGATACTCCTGAGGGAACCCAAATAAATATCCCTCCCCATGGGTATCCTGCCTTCGGGTCCTCGGTCTCTGTGGGCAGGAAGGCCCCGTTCATCTTCCGGCTGCAGGTTGAAGACCCCATATTTCACTGCTGCCGTATCCAAAAGCAAGGGAAAGCTTCTCTGTTTCCTGACCACAGAAGCCAGCCATGTTGCCCTCAACTTTCCCCACAAATGTGCTTGAGTTTGGTTTGTGTCTGCCAGCTGGAGCTCAATACCTTCTTTACAAGCTTCTGCTTTCTGCAGGCAGGCTGCCAGGGGAGCCGGTGATAGGTTTTCAATGGCTGTGCTGTTTATTTAAGATCATTGAACATCAGAAGGCTCCCAGAAGCAAACAGAAGTTTTGGTTGGCCTAGTAGGGAACCTACATCTGCCTGCTTGGGCTCTGCAACCATTGTTTTAGTGTTAAGAAACATTTGCGTTGCATGTTCTTCAGCTTAACAATTTGGCTGTCATGGTGCAGGGAAGAGTTTTGTCCTGCTCCTGTCAGCAGCAATGCTTTCCTCACTCACAAAGCTCTGCGTTAAGGAACAGGTTGAGACTGGGAACTCAAAGGAGTCTGAAAGTTGGCTGTGGTCAGGATGCCGCATTATATGTGTTGAGGTTCTTCCCCTAGGTTTGAGGGTATGAAAGTTGCATCTGTTACATAAAAATGTGCAAATTCAGTGACGCGAGGAGTGGGGGACTGGGGAATAAGGTGCAGCAAGTCCCCACGCCAGAAACGGAAGAGCCTGTCCAAACCAGTCCTCCCAAGAGAGTATTCCCCATTCTCCCACTCCCCAGACATGACTTCATCTTCTTGTTTTAAAACGTCCTGTCTTTGACACTGAGGATCTCTGCTGGGACCTTCTACCCGGTGTCAACCTGGCCTTGCTGCTGCAGGTAGGTTGAGTTGTTGGCGGTGTTTGTCTGTCTTTTTTTCCCCTTTCCACATTGTTTTTTGGTTCCAAGGAAAATACAAGTGGAGAGGAATGTTTTGTGTGGGGTTGCAACTTGGATCAGTGTGTGTTCACTTCACCCTGGGTGCTCCCCAGCAGCTTCCCAAGATGCTGATGCCGACACAGAAGTACCCCCAGAGCAGAGATTTTGTCCAGCACAGCATGCATGGCATTATTCAGAAGACGTGAACTCTCAGAAAGGGGCGTCCTTCTCCAGCTCACTTGCCCCACTGCAGCAGGCACAGGGCTCCTCTCTCCATGCCGTAGCAGTGGCATCCCTTCCCCATAGCCCAGAGATGATGGAGAGACATGCGGCCAAGTTCTCTGCTGCAAATCCTGCTCCTGCAGCCAGCAAAGGACAGGTTTGATCTGTGCCATGGGAGCCAGAGAGGTGAGCGATTGTAGGGCCATGACAGCGATGCTGCCAGAGCCACCAGCTCCAAGAAACCGTCCTTTTGGCTTGAGCTTGATTTCTGGGTAAAACCGAGATCCTAGGTTTTAAAAAACACTAGCATATCCCTGGGATGGCCAAGTGCAGCAGTCCAGCAGCAGGGCTGTGCTTGGTACAGCTGGACCAGGGCACCCACAGCCATGTCTGATACGTCAGCTCACAGGCTCCTTCCTGCAGTGACTTCCACGCTCCTTGGGAGGGCAGAAAGGCAATGAAGGGTGAGAAGCTTCAAAGGGGCTTGTGGCCATGCCTCCGAGTGCCTCTGCCTTGATCGGTACTCCCTGGCACCAGCCTGCTGGCCGCAAAGTGATCTGAGTCCTGGCCCTGCCGCTTGCCTCGCTACAGGGAGAAGCTGCTGCTTGTCTTCAGCTTTTTCTTTTTCCCCTGTGGAAGAAACTGTAAATCACAGAATCATAGAATTGCATAGATTGGAAAAGACCTATAAGATCATCTAGTCCAATTGTTAACCTAGCACTGACAAGTCCACCACTAAACCATGTCCCTAAGCACTACATCTACATGACTTTTGAAAACATCCAGGGATGGGGACTTCACCACTGCCCTGGGCAACCTGTTCCAATGCCTAATGACCCTTTCAGTACAGAAATTCTTCCTAATATCCAATCTAAATCTCCCCTGGATCAACGTGAGGCGGTTGAGTCCTTTACCTAAATGACTCTGCAGCTCCTCCACCAAGGGAGCCAGGCTGCAACAACCCAGAGTCATTGCAGGGAGTAATTCCCGTTCCCTTGTCCCTTGCCAGTGGCAGCAGAGCGCGCAGGAGCCCTGTGGTCTGGTGGATTGAACGTGAAACCCTGGGAGCCTGTTTTCTAAGCCCTGCGGTGCTGCTGCCTTATTGCCTTGCTTCTGGAGAAGTATCTGACAGCTTGGTGCTGTGGGTTTGTCCCACCATTGTGCCAGAAGAAAGATAAATACATAGATATTTAGTGTATTAATATATTTAATATATTACTTTTATTATTAGTTATTAATAATATATTATACAAACATGGCCTTAATAATATAATATATTGAATAAATGTAAATAACTAAAGATAAATAATATATAAAGCTGTTTGCCTCCTTTGCAAACAGCTCTGAAATGTGGCAGGTCCACATAGTGCTGTGGAAAATGCAGTGGGAAAGGACAGCAAACTAACAGTGTTGAAAAGTGTTGATGGTTGCCAGGATCCTTCAGGCCACTTTGAAAAACCTCTGCTGAAATTTCATAGAAACTAAGTGATGTGAACTAGAGAGGGGGGTCAGCGCTGGCTGCCCAGTCCCAACTGGCTCCTCGCACTATTTTGCCTTTGTTAGAGGGCCCAAGCTTGCTTCACAGGGTGATAAATAAGAGCTTTTGAGTTCGTTGACACATGTCCAACATGTTTGCTGAGGTGAGGAGCTCAGGAAAGTGTCAAGCATCTCCAAAGCTCGTGGAAAATGGTGGTTGGGGAAGCAGTAGAGATGCAGCTGGGAGAGGGGGCAGCAAGAGCTGGACATGGTCGTTAGGCACCGGGGAGAAGGATGCAAATAATTCCTGCTGCCGGCAAAGCTGCTGATGTCCTGGGGACCTGCTTCCATGACTGCCGAGGCTGGCAAGTCTAGAAGGATTACACAGACATCAGAGAGCATTTATGAACCTGATCTTGACCTGGCCATGCCTTGCTGGGGTTTCTACTGGGAAGACATTAGCTCCATACACCTAACCCCTCCTCTGAGGATCCCGATCCTTTGTTAAACGCCTTTCTCAGGTAATTTTCCATTTGCACAGAGTAATTTGATTTTGGAAAGAGGGCACAGAAAGCACTGCCAGCAAGCTGTTACCCCCAACAAATAACACTGTGTGGAGGGAGCCTTGAAATCCCAGCCCTGAACCCTTGCTCTAAATGCAGCTGGCAGTGGGGTTTAAGCCATATCCCTGAGGAGACAGCAGCGCAAGCATCACATCTTGCTCTCCGGAAGGGGTTTTGCCTTGCTGCTTGATAATGTTCCTCATGATAATTTGCCAGCAATTACTTCAGAGCTTGGTCTCCTCTTGTAAACAGCCTATCAACTTCAGATTTGTCATGCAGTTTCTGGGCTGAAATAGCTCGTGTGTCTGCGCAATCCCAAAGGCACCTGGTTTAGGTAAAATAAAGCTTGAGTCTGGAGTGCGTTTTCTGCTGGATTGATTTACCTGTGTGGCTTAAACCTGTGATCGTCCTTAAATGCTGCAGATTAGTGCTAACTGCCGCAGGGATTGCATCGGTGTCTGGTGATTAATGAGGGCTTTGCTCTGTGGCGGGGCTGGAATGGTTTTGGGTGGCAACTGGTGCCATTCCTTCCCAGTGCAGTTGATTGGGTAGCTCTTCTGCTTGTCTGTCTCCATGCATGCTGTCAGTAAGTTAGCTTTTACCCCAGAAAGCAAGATTTAAAATAGTGGGTGGATACCTTGGGGTTACCAGGGAACAAAGTTGTAGAAAGCTTGTAAAATTTAATTTTTCCTGCTGTGCAATGCTTTTCTTCCCGGTGCTTTTCTTCTCTCATTCTCCCTGCAGGAAACTAGCTGTAGCTCTGTCCATGCTCTCCATCATTCTCTGTATACATCTAGTCGTTGCACAAAGCCATTTTGCTTTGGCATGATTGGGCACTTGTTCCTCATTTATGCATTTTTGAAGTTTTGGACTGCAGCTACACCGCCATTGATAGTGTCTAATTAGCATCTCCTAGGGTGGCTTTGCACTAAGAGCAAGACTGTAGCCGGTTCCTGGCCCAGCAGATAGGCTCAGAGCAGCAGAGTTGCGCCTCCCTGGGATTTCTCTTTTTTACTGTGTTTTACCAGCTTTGAAATCTGTTTCATGTGTCTGAACCCTGTTCTCCTCCTAACCCTCTTCCCCATCTGAATCAGGAAAAAACTTTTTAAAAAGGAAAGTAAGAGCTGTTTTACATCTGCATTAACCCAAAACAGGCATGACACACTTGGAAAAAAAAGAAAGGGATGTCCAGCTGGAACTGGCTTGAATGCCATTGATTTCTAGAGGAAGACGTTAAAGAAATAATTTCAATGTTCATTTATTGTTTTACTGAGAGTGAAACACAAGGAAAGATGTCCCCTCAGTGCTGGGTAACTTCTCACCAAGGAGGAACAGCTCATGTTTACCACTCGGGTCTCTGAATATTGCTGTGTCGCTACAGCACATCAAAATGTTCTCTCCAAACATTTTTGGAGGAAGAAATAGCTTTTGCCAGAAAAATATATGATATTTGCTGAAAATTGATTTTTCTTTTGAAAGAAAAAGGCCAAAAGGACCTCAGACAAGTAACAGGAATGTAAAATACTCAGTGGAAAGTGAAATAGTTTTGATTTTTCTTTTCTTCCTTCTCATCTACATCCAACCCAGCCCCTCAATATCTCCCTGCATAGCCATGGCACAGCCAGTCTGGAGTTGTTAAGGGAATTTCTTGCTTCTGGATTGCCAGTAACACTGAACTTGAAGATGATCTGTCTTGGAAGGAGCAAGTCTAATGCATTTCAGCTCAGCTGAAAAAATAGACTATTGTTTTATTTGCTTCTTTCAATAAGCAGTACTTTATGGTGGAAAGATCATAACTTATGTGTCTCATCTTTTTATCACCAGTAAGTTTTTAATATATTATCATTTATCTCTGGATTAGTTGAAAAGTTCATTGCTATGCCTTTTCTCTTCAAATTAATGTAAATTAATTACTCTTCCCGGAAATGACTGCGGAGAGAATAAAAATGTCTTTTGGTAACTGGTCAGACTTGGACAAAACCCCAAAAGTGAGTGTAGCTTTAAGTGCAGAGAGAAGAGACAAAGCAGCCCCCAGTATTAGATCCCAAACAATAAAGCCTTTAACATGTATTTGGGATTTCGAGGGGACTGTACTGCTGACCTCTCATTCCTGCATATTTTCCACTGGCAGCATGGCAGCCTTTTCTCTCTATGTGCTCTTAGAAACCCATCCCGTGAAACAGCAACACGAGGACCAAAGTAAAAGCAGGCACCGAACTGATAGCTCTGCTTGGGCGGGTGGAAGAAGCTCTGAGCTGGTTGCCCCTGGGGGTAAAAATGGTCCAAGGCACTTAAGGCTATGGACAGATGTCCTGCTCCTGATCTGGCTGGGCTGGCTAGCAACATCGCTGCCACTCACCGGTGGTGGTTTCTACAGCTCTCCCCGCAGAGGGGTTGTCAAACCCCTAGCGTGGCTGTTTCCTTCCCCGTAGGCTGGTTTGGCTAGTAGCTGATGGGGCAGCTCCAGCATAGCCATGGCACTAAACACATAGGAAGTGGGAACGGCTTCATCTGGCCACCATTTGTAAAAGAAACACTTACAGCCTAAATCCAGCTGCAAATCACCAGCTTGCAGCAGCAAGCTGTTCCTGAAGGTGTTCAGGCTTGTGGGGAAGATTTGGTGATGTGGTTCCTGAGTACTGGTCCTGATGGGACCTCACGATGAGGATGGGTGCATGAGTGGCTCCAGCATGGACAGTGGTTGTCACACATACACAGAGCTGCCACTGTGCTGTATCTGTGTCATGTTGAAGGCATCACCCGTGATATGAAGTGCTCCCTGCAGGCAGCATGCACCTCTGGCACAAATGTCCCTGCTCTGGAGCCAGAAGGCTTGGGCAGAGGAAGAGGAGCCACCATCTCCTGACAGTCACGTTGGTTTTATATGAGCCTGACCATGGCTTGGATACACAAGCCTTACGCCTGCGGGAGGAGAAGGGAGGCGTTTAGAAGCGACTACTAGGCGGATGAGCACCCTCCTTGCGTGGTGGCATGAGTGCAGAGGACCCGATGACTGCTGGCAGGGGGGGCATTACTGATAGGTAATGGTGGAGTGGCTGACTTCTTGTATTAACAAAAGGGACACCTGACTAGTAAAGTGGTAATTACCTTCGGATCTAATAAGTGTAATTACTGAGTAATCCACCAGAGTATATAATGAGGTGGGAATATTTTTAGCCTGCAAGTGAGTTCTTCGCAGTCCCCCAGTGCCGTATTCTGAGTAAAGAGCACTTAGGCAGCATTGATGGCCTGGAGCTTTTAAGAAATTACTGTGATGCGTCTTTAAAACTGGCAGCTTTATTAAAAAGGGAGGTGGGGGGATGCTATTATCTTAACATAGCTGGGTTAAGAGAGAATGCGCATTTCGGAAGGGCCCCATTGTGCTGCGAGGCTTGCAGGCTTGATAGCTTGAGCTGCAGCTAATAGCCAGAGTTACTGAGATATTTGTCTGGGCCATTTTGAGCTGAATGCACTGCTGTTCTCTGATCTGGGTGATGGGGCTGGGCTGGGCTCATCCAACACTGACGTGGGCACTGCCCGGCTATCCCGTCTGTAGTAAGAGCAGGACAAGGAGCCTTTGTTGAACACCCGGAGGATACTACAGCACAGAAACAGAAACTAGTGGAGCTGGATCGGTGCTTTAGCCCCACATTTGCTGCTCAGCTGATGAGTGAGAAAAAGGAGAGGAAATTGTAATTTTCTGGTGGAATAGATTTATTATTTTTAAAAAAAAAACAAAGGTCCAGGAAATCCCACTCACGTTTGCCATGTGGCCAGGGCACCTTTTCAAAGAGCCACCACAGAGCAAGCAGCTCCGCGTCATGTTCAAGCATGATTTCAGAGCACCTGCCCCAGCTATTCCCATTGCTACGCACTGAGTGCGGTGCCCGAGAGCTGACCGAGCCCTGGGAGAGCAGAGCCTTTGGGCCTGTGGGAGCACAAGCACCCCCTCATCAGACTTTCTTTTAACATCTTTGCATAACAAACACTAAGGAATATCATTTATGAGGGCAAAACGGAGGTCACACTGGTACCCTGACCTGTGCTTGGATGATTTCAAGCTGCAGTTTGTTACTTATGTGACAAACATTATCTTTTGCTCCTACTAAAAACTTTCCTTTGCAAGTTTTTTTTTTTCCCCACGCAGCCAAGAGTTTGCACTTTGGAGAACGTTTTTCTAAACTCAGGTGAGGATTTTCAGGGCTGAGTGACCATAGTTCACCTGAGCCATCCAAGCACTCCCAGTCTTATCAGTACCTTGGCAACAGGGTGGGATGCTGGCGAGATGGGTGTTTGGGTGCTTCCCGTTGTCATTGCAGGGTGGTGGAGCTAGCCGTTTCCATTGCAGACACCTGTTTACCAGCAAACCGAGTATGTAGATGTTTGCAGTGAAAGGTGCAGACTCCCCAAGTGCTCACAGAAAACCCATTAAAAAAAAAAAGGGTGTAAAAACCACTCAGCTAGATTAATTTCCATATTTGGAGAAATTTCTGTGGGAATGCCTTTTGCAGCACTCGGCCAGCTTGTGCTATGAATTAGCTGAGCCCTTCGCCTGCCCCCAGCCTGCAAAGCAATGGTGTGCTGCCTCTTTCTTTCTTTTTTAGCAGACGTTTCAAAAGGCGGTATCTTATTCCAGCCTCTTCAGACTGGAGTGGGAAAGCAGACCTCGAAACACCTGCTTCCCGCACCGGCAGCACTGAATGGCTGAGGAGCACGTGTCTGCTGAGCCTTTGTTTTGGGGCTTTCTTTTAACTACAAGGAGTAATCAGAGTTGGCTGTTAAATGAATGAGTTTGGTTGGAAGATAAGCCTGGACACCTGAGGTCTTGCATTCCCGGCAGGGCTGGCGAGCACCAAAGGGCTTTTTCAGCAGGCATCGCTGGAAAGTCGCTATTATGTGTGAGCTTTACACTCAAAACACCTTTGGACAATGAAGGCACCAGAGGACACTGCTGCTCCCGATTGTCAGCAGCAGAATAAATCCATGCTCCCTGCGGCGTTTCCCTCCACCGGTCGCGGGGCCGGTGCAGAGCGGAGAGCTTTGCAGAGGCACAAAAGGTCTCTCAATAGAGCAGGGGTCAAACTGCGGGTTCCTCCTTTCAAAACAGCTCCTGATCTCTGATGCAGAGAGCCCTGCAAGACCCGCTTTCGGAAACAGGGAAAGAGCGACATTATGTTGCTGAAGCGAAGAAGAGAGGGGGAAGGAGGAGGGAATCCCAGTCCCCGCTCCTGAAATGAACCTGGGCTGATGTTTTCAAAGCTGCCCATGCATGGCAGAGTTTTAGGTCCCTAGCTCCTAGCAGGACTGATGGGAGCTCTTGCCCTAAATCTCTTTGCCAGTCCTGGCTGTGAAGCATCTCTTGGAGGGGGGTCCTGCTAACCGTGCACCCCATTTGGTCCTCCACGTGTGTCGGGGGTGGGGGGGTTGCTGGCCCTGGAGCTGTAGGGAGGCAGTGAAATGGGCTCTGGTACTGAAGGACACCTGCAGTTGCAGTAATTCAGGTGGGTTGGTAATGTGCGTGTCAGCACAAAGGGGCTGGCTGCAGGGTACGCGTGTGCCCTTTGCAGAGCTGCAGGCTCCAGTGTCCACAGCCTTTCCCAGTAGGCTGGTGAGGACCAGCAGAGATCTTTGGGATGAGTTACACCATGATGCTGGGAGCGTGCTCGCTCTTTTCTCCGGTGGTGATGGGCTGCATGTGGATTTGCTTCTGTAAAGCAAATGAAGGTTGTGCCGTCTAACCGCAAAGTTGCTGCGCTCCTGGCAGAACCGATATTTGCCCTTGAAGTGTGAAATACAGTGCCCTTTAAAATAGGCCTATAGTCTTACAGTTGTCCTCACTCGCAATCCTGTCCTGCGGCAGTCCTAAATGGCAGGGTGGTTTTGTACAGTGGGCTCAGCTGGATGTGGCACCCCAGGATGGCTAATGGAGGGAGCGTGGAGAAACTTCTTTGCAGTTTGGGTGGTATCTGCATGAGCAGATACAATGGTGCCATAGGAATGGATGTGGAGAGTGAAGTATTAATGCTAAGGACTTCATGTCCACGCTGTACATGTTTTGGGGTTTGCTTTGACTAGTTCTGTTCAGATCCTGGACCCTTTAGATGATGGGTCACACTTTGTGTTTGTACGTGTAAGGAATACCACTCTCACGGTCTGAGCCCTCTGTGTGGTGGGAGCCGAACTGCAGAAAGTGAAGATCAGGACTTCTTCCAAACCACACTTCTGATCCAAATCAAATCCTCCTGAGGACACTTTGTTGGACTCTCTACCAGCAGCATTGCTGAGGGTAGAGCGATGCTCTGGCACCTTGCTTCTGCCAGTGTGTGCTGGGTGACAAGTCTGGAAGAACTAATGGGATGTGCAAACCTTCTTCTCTCCTGTACAAAAGGACAGGTACCTAGACTAGGTCTACCAGCAGCAGCCAGAGGGGCCCAGGCATCTAGCCCTCACTGAATTTGAGTGTCCAGCAGGCGCTTCGTTCCCCTGCATGCTGTGAACACCCCAGCCCTGGGCCTTCAAGGCCTGGCAAGCCAAGAGCCGCTGTTGGCCAAATGTATAAATGGATACAGCATCTGCATTTTGAGTCTCTTATTACCTTTTTTAAGGTGAATGTTTTCCCCGGAGGTTTCTGAACTATTTTGAATGGTGTAGAAATATGGCCATGCACATAGTGCCCTTCCTGTTCAAGCCCTACAAAATCCCTGGCTGCATCAGCCCTGGACCCCAGCTACCATCACTTCTCCATGAAGGTGAGGAAGCTTTTGCAAATCATCCCCCTCCTATTCTTCTATCCGCAGAAAGGACAGGGCAGCCTCGTTCTGAGAAACTAACCCGGGGAGCCTGAATTTGGCCATCGCATTCCCCATCTGTTAAATACATCCACACAATGATATTTCAGTACGTGTCTTAAAACAACGATTTCCTTTTCTCTTATTGTTTCAAGTCCCTCGGATTCCTCATGCAGATTAAGGAGTGTCCCTGTAGAGCTGAAACATAGCGGCAGAGCTTCTGGGGTAAATTGGATCCCGTCTCCCTGCAGAGCACCAGCAGCGGAAGAATAGTGCTGCGCTGGCATTGCATGTTTGCTTTGCAGCCGGGAGCCTGGGGAAAGAATCCAGCCTGTCCATATTGCATGGGCGCAGCCACCACATTTTAAGGGGTGAAAGAAGGGAAGGGGAGACCCACCAGAAACTCATTGAAAACTGCCATCCCTCTACGGCTTTTCTTTCTGGGCAATAAACTCCTCTGCTTTCTGCTGTGCAGAAAACAGCATGTGGGGAATTCTGGTGCCAGCAACATTTCTTACTGGAAACCAGGATGCTTCCGTAATGAGGAAAGAAACTTTCTTGAGTATGAAGTTATCAAACAACTTGACAAATTCAGATGCGCTAAATCACCCGGCGTAAACATCTGTCTGGCCTGCTTTTATGTGCCTACAGTGAGGGCGGGTTATCCACTTCTTGGTGAGATGTGATCTCTGTTCTCTGGTGCTATTTTTAGCTTGTATTTATTTGGAGGAGGCTGTTACAATACTTTAATCAGGCCTCACTTGCCTTTAATTCTTCGCAAGACTGTTTTGGGGATAGGGCAGTTAAAAGACTGCTGTGGCTTTTGCAGCACGCAATGATGTGAAAGCCCCACATGTGGTTCCCTTTGAACATTGGAGCCATTGGACCCCAGATCGTTGGTACTTGCCTTGGCTGCATTAGTGACTTGCTTTCTGATGTTGGGGCAAATCACTTCGCCGCTGTTTACCATTTACCTTTTGTCTTCAGGGACAAAGCTCTTCTGGGGCAAAATTGTCTGTTAATGAGTTTTCCTGGCCCTCATCTCAGGGTGTCAGGGAGGAGAGGCATGGCTGGGAGCTGTTAGAAAGCGGCTATATTCAAGCGTAATCCTACTGACCTCACTGAGACTGCTCACATGTTTTAAATTAAGTGCGTCCTTAAATATTTTCAGGAATCAGAGCTGGGTTAGTTTAGGCTGAATACGTTAAGAAACGCCTGTGCATTTGGGACCAGAAGGGAACCTGACTGTTTTAAATCCATTAAATGTAAAAGAACAAGATTGTATGTTAGCTTAAGAGATGGGGAAACAATTTTGGAGTCAGTATTCCCTATTGCTGAAAGGAACCCAGCGCAGCAGCTGCACGGTAGCGTGGGAGGGGAGCCGAGCTCCTAGGGGAAAAGCAACCACCTCCCTTTGTCCAGGCAAACCTGGGCACAAAGAAATGCTCAGTGCAAACATTTGCTTGCTTTGCGTTTCACCTCTCTGTGCAACGATGCACTGTTTAGGAAGGTAGTCCCACCTGTGGGAACTGCATCTTCATGGCTTCTGTGCTCCCCACCATGCGACAGCATCGTGGAAATAGATTTGAAGTTTATACTAAAGGAAAACTGGAAGACAGCTTTTCAGAAAGTTGTCCACACCAGGATTATTACCTACATGTTTTCTCATCGAGGAATTTCTGTTTCATGAAAGGATACTTTATTTGGGGAAAAACCTTTAGCTGTTTCTTTTGTTTGGCATAAAAGTCAGCTTAGAGGAGACTTTTTTTTTTTTTAATATAGCAGCCAGCTGCATTAGCAGTTTTGAACCATGTGCTTCCTTCTGCTTTGAATATAAAACCTATAGCAAGGGAACATTAGTTTTTCGTCTTGGCAATAAACAGTGTCTTAAGCTGCCAGTAGTGGAACTTGCCCATTTACTGGGGAGAGAAAGTCAAAATAAGCAGTAAAGAAGAAAAGAAGCAAATCCAGCATTTCAGGTCCATGTTCCCTGTTCCCTATGAACAGGCATGTAGTTCTTGGAGCAGTTATGATGATGGACTGGAAATCCACTGGGTGTTGATTGTGCAGGTATAAATCCTGCTGGCTGCGAGCCACTTCTTTCTTATCAGTTTCTCTGCTGCAGTGACAGCTCAAAATTCACTTCTGGATCCTGAGGCAATGCTCATGTCCTTGCTTTGGTTTTTGCATGTAACAGCAGAGCATGCATTGACCTTTTTTTTTTTTTAAAAAAATGAGGGGGGAAAAGAAGAAGAAAAGAAGGTGTTTAATTTGCCTCAGGAAGGATCTCCTACAAACCTGAACGGAGTAAAATAAATGGTGTTCACTCAAGCCACAAGAGCGAGCTTGTCCAGTTGACAGAGCTAATGCCCTATTCATGGGCTCATTTTGCATGAGCTCTGTGGTGCCTGTGGCCAACATCTCGGAAGCCAGGCAGCCCTGTTCTGAGCCAGCCAGCACTGGGAAATGCGTGGCTCCCCTGGGATTTGCTCTTTTCCATGAGCTCTTCGTGGCCCTCGGTCACACATCGCAGTGCTTTTGTTTTTTGGCTGGTTCTTAAAGGATGTCCCAGTCAGGCTGAGCAGACACAGAGTCTGTGGTTTTCTCTTTTCCTGAGTTCAAGTCCTGTAAAGTTGGGAGTGCGGGGAAAAAAATGAGCCTTTGTAAACTTTTTGTTCACAACTGTTGCTGGGTCTTGTATCTGTCCACTCATCCCAGTGCCTGTCATCACACAGCTGCCACAACCCTCTATTTATCTTGTTCCTTTACTTTATTCCTCAGTCCATGGGGATTTTTTCCCCCATAGTCTGCCTTGCTGCTAGCTTCTGCTCCTTTTTTCTCTCCCCCTTGCTCTCTCCTTTTCTCTGTACTTCTTTTTTCCTGCCTGTACATTTGTTCACCACCTGCATTTGACCAGGCTTGTGGCAAGAGCAGCTCACTCCCTTCAAACCTCCCAGGGGTGTTCTCATCATCTGCAGGAGGAAAACAAGCCATGGCCTGGGACAAAAATTAACTTCACTCCTGTGATTAGAGCACAGCGAAATTACTCAAAGGTCTATTTAGAAAACAAAAGCCAAGCTCATCTTTCCTCTGAGTTTTAATGCACCGAGGTGAAGATCCAGCAGAGCTGTACACCCTGGGAGTCCCCATGGAGCAGGTCTTGGTGCATCACAGCGCAGCCGGGGAGTGTGGATGGATGCTGGGCACAGTGACATCGGTTAAGCAAGGCTACTGAGCCTGGTGAGCTGTTGCAGCTTCAGGGGGAATTTTGGCACCCAGTCCTGCCTTTTGGTGCATAGAGTTGGAGTAGATGATCTCCTGAGCTGCCTCCCTGGCCTTCATTTCAGATGAGCTACTCTGCCGGGCTGTGATACACCTGCGAAGTGCCCTGCCTGACAGACAGCCTGACAAACCCAAGAGGGATTGGGAGCATCCATTTCTGCCTGAGGTCTGTGTCTGCCCAGTTAGGACTTGCACGGGAGGAATCCCATGTGTGTGCATGAAGGAACGAACATAAAACCACCTTCTCAGCCACTTCCCTGCATCCTCACCTCCCTACTTAGTGTTTCCAAAGATATCTTTGCATCTGCTCACAGATGATCTCAGGAGTGATTTTTTTGAGATGAACAGGCTTTGCTGCTTCTATATCAGCTTTAGTTTTCCCTGTGACACTTTGAATTTGTTTAAACCTGAAGTTCTAGAAGTGCAAAACCGTGGCAGAAGGCTGTTGAAACATGTACAAACTGGCAAGCAAAATACGCTGCATCTTACTGAGAGGGCCAAAGGTTTCCTGCGTCTTAGAGTTATCCTTCACTTATTTAAGGGCTTGAGTGCAAACTTGGATACCTAACTTTAGTAACTCGTTCTCTTGCCTGTTTTATTTATGACCAGCAAAAGGTCTTCTGTGTCCCGCTAAATAACTTTTTAACTGGGAAGATATGATGTGAGGTACATAACTGCTTCATAGTTACAGTAGTGCACTTGGGATTAAGCTTTGAATTTTCCTAGATATTCAGATATCAAAGCTTTTGCCCTGAACATGCTATGTTTGTAGGAACATTTGCAAACAAGGCAATATAAAATTCTAATGGGGTATTTGGTCAGAAAACCATGCTACAATTCTCCTTCAAGTGTGGCTAATGATGGCTTATGTAGCGTTATGGAAAACTAGTTCTGATTGTAAACTGAAATTTCTATCTAAGAAATGAGAATTTTTTTAGAAGATGCAGTCTGGAATCTCAGGTCATGATTTGCCACATTGTCAAAAGCCAAATACTGTATATAGCTTACCATTCCTCTCTGTGTCTCACATGAATTTTGGCCAACAGATAGTCAAGGATGAGAAAGCACGGAGAAGAACTGCTGAAGGCAAGACAGTTGTCTTCCTCGTCCTGCTGCCTCTCACCTTTGCAGAACAGCATGTGAGCCTGCAGAGCTGCTACGCTCTCCGACAGGCAACAAAGATTTCCCTTTCAGGAGAAAAGACTCAATAGCCAATAGCTTCTAAGGTTTTTGTAGTACCCATGCCAAACCCTAATTTGTTGTCTTAATCGAATGCCTCTTCTTTTTTGGCTTTGTGCAGTTGCTTGTTAAATATAAGAATCCACTGGTGATCTGACTTGGTCTTTGGAGATGAGAATATATATTTTTATACATATATTTATACACACACATGCAAATACACATGCTTCTTAGTGTTGTGTCTTTTTCTCTGTCTCAGAAGCCTTGCATTGAGATGCATAGTGCATTAAAAATACCCATGGGCTTTTCTATTTTTTTAGCAACATATCTAATTCCCATTACATTAAGCCTCCTCCAAAAGGACTAATGCAAAATGTCAATAATAGAAACCACTAATGCTCCTCAGCTCTTGCAGGGACTTGATGAGGTAAAGGACCTTCTTTTCCACATAACACTTTGGTTTTAGCTGTACGTTTTCTGTTAAACATATGTGGGGTATTCCCAACATATGTGTGTTAAAAAAGAAGAAATTATCCCCAGTGCCACCTTAGGAACATCATTATGGTTCTTCTGACCTTTTGATGGTTGGTCTCTGGAGAGGGAGAAGGTGTGGGATTGGGCAGTGAAAACCTTTCTAGCCCTCTCCTTCTGTCCAAACTCCTCTCTTTGAAAGCCAGCCTGTTCCTAACCAGCAAAACGAGGGAGGCCAAAGTTGGGATAGGACTGCATGATGGTAACAAGGCAAAAAGTGTAATTGTGTTTGCATATTATAAACCATGGCCAAATATCTTGAAATATTCCCTAAAGCAATACTCTGGCTGCTCCACTGCGCTTTGCTGTGCACATGGCTTGTCAGCTGAATTCAAGAGCAGGCAAAGAAATGTTGTGAGGTGGTGTGACAGCTGTAATTGTCGTAGAGGGGGGAAACCCTTGAGAAAGTTGGTACAGTGTGTGTGGTCTCCTCAGTGTGCTGTTCTCTGTGTGTATGGGTGTACAAAGCTCCACGTACAAATCAGTTTGAACTCCAGGGGTCAGGTTAGAGATCTTGTGACAAGCCAGGTTGTGTTGAGAAGCAGGAAGAATTGATTCAGAAGATGTCTGTGCAGGAAAAAATAATCCCAAAGCATTTTTAATGATGGTGGCTTTGAGTTTTATGCCTAGTTTACCTTCTGAAGGAAAAATCTGGTTTCTAGAAAAAAACATTTTCACTTCAAATATTTGATTTTACTCAAAATTGGAGAGGGGACTTTTGAGGCTGGGGCAAATGCTAATCTCTGCATCTCCCTGACTACTCATGAGTGCCTCTTTAAAGTTGTATCACAAGTTGTGCATTGTTGTCCATGATCTGGACACTCGCCTTCCTCCTCTCTGGAAGTTGCCTTCCCGTGATGCACTGCACTTTCTGCCGCAGGGCTTAGATCCATACAGCCCTCCACTTCATTGATAATTGCCATAATTTTCAAGCTAGATGAGTTCTTGATTACATTAAAAGGGATGCCTGTACTCAACTGGATGTTAGCTATTTTGCTTCCAAGGGTAATTAGTCATGGATTTAAATAGAAGGAAATAATTGATGTACACATAGAGTGGAAGCACTTCTCTGCCATTATGGTCTGAAAACTCATATTTATTTGTTCATTCTGTCTGAACTTGAAGTAGCTCTTCTGTTAGCATAGTGAAAAGAGTAGGCTTTTTGACATAAGATTGTTCTGTGTCTTATTAGAAGCTATTTTCTCATTTCTGGAAGAGCGGGTAAGAGCAAATTACTTGAATTTGTCATACTCGGAAAAGGAAAACAAAGGTAGTTTCCTGACATGGTGGTTTTGACATTGGTATGACGTGGCAAATGTGTACTGAAATACACCTGCATATATATGCTTTAACAGAAACCTGTAGTTTGGAAAGGTTCTGATTCAGGATTTCTGTCTGGGAGGTGCAAGACACACTGGTATCATCCGCCAAGAGCACAAGAAGGATCTTTGCTTTGTCTTCATAAGTCCATTTCCTCCACTGACCTTGCAGTTCAGGTTCCCTGTCTTCCCTTCTCTTCTTCCAAGTGACCTGGTGTGGTTAGTTGTGTGATGACATCATCACGAGGAGCATCGCCTGGCTGTCATGCCTCAGTCATCTTTTGGTCTCATCTCTATTTTATGCTTCCCTTGGGCCATCCCTCCAGTTCCCTCATTCTCTTGCAGCACTTGCTAGGTGCAGCCTCTCATGACCCATGTTGTTGCCATCTGTCCCCCTGGGAGGCAGTCTTGATTATCTTTCCAGTTCTGTGTCCACCTTTTCACCTAGCTTTCCGTGGTGGTTCTTACAGGAAAGAAGCATCCCGCACACAGGATACGGACCAGTCTCATGCTGGTTGTTGGACGATGCAGTGTCTCAACTAGAGCAAAAAGTATCTGAGAACTGGGCTAGGATACAGGAGCCAGGAGTCCTGAGCTAAAGGTCCCTCAAGGAAAGACAGGACCCAATCCAGGGCTCCCACATTCTGTGCAAGAGCCTGAGCCACCAGCCACTACACAATAGAAAACCCTTTTGTTTGCTGCTTCAGCTCATCAGATTTTGGCTCAAATCCACAGATTTCTGGCTGACCTACACTGTATTTCTGCATTGGTTTTATGAGCAAGCTGTTGGGTGAAAAATTTTATCTATGTGTAGATGGAAGTCATAGCATCAATTCCTACCATGCTTTCAATCTGACAAGTTACATCTTGCTACTGTACATAGGAATTCCCATTGCTGCGCGTACAAATGCTGGTGTGCTACTTAAAAGCTCTCTTTCATGTCTCTTGCTGGGCTAGAGAAATGCCTTCTCAGAAACCTGTGCTGTCAGCTAAGCTGACAAAGTTTTTATTTAACATGAGGCAGAACTAATATCCTTTAAAGAAAGCTGTCATGCCATTAATTGTCACTCTGGTTTGTGTCAGATGCTTGCAAGAAGCGTGCTTGGTTCCTCCACAAACACAACAGCATCTTTCACTCTTAATGAATAATGTGCTCCAGATGTTCCACCCTGTGAGAATTTCTTGCACACACTGCAATGCCAAGAGAAAAATAAAGCAGTTCAACTTATTTAACCCAGATCTCAGACTGTCTGTCTGCATCATCTAACTCCATCAAGCTGATGGAGCACATGGAATGGATGGAAAACATGTGGTTCCTATAGACTCCTGCATTTCATGTTAACAAATGTAGCATTAGTTTACCCAAGGTCATAACGGGCCTGAGCTTAAACCCGGCATATTCATGGCAGGTTCTCTCTGTCTTCCCCCTACCATACCATCAATACTCATGCTTTGCTACTCAGGCCTGGAGCCCTCGGAAAACTTTGCCAGTCCTCCTGTTTCTGCTCACAGTTTCAGCCTGAGGACTCTCTTACTTACCTTCTTTATAGGCCAGACGCAGAAATAGTGCCTAAGCTGCCCTTAAAAATTTAAATGGACTGCGATCCTTTTCTGCCTAAATATTTTGTGAATGGCATTGGGTCCTCTTTTGTTCTTGGCTGTAGCTCAAATACTCATCATAGTGTTTCCAGGCAAAGGAAGACTGGGGGCTTATAGGAAGGTTTTAAAGAATCCCACTCAGGATGGGCTCCGAGCTGTCCTGCACAGACTGTCTTGCTAAGTGAAATGCCAGCACCACCTTCCCACCACTGAGTGGTGATGGGAACCACTCAAGTGGACCATTGCAGGGAAGGGCAGGAAAACCAGGTGTGACCTGATGCACTACAGAGCCCTTGTTCTTCCAGCTGAGCACACTGAAAGGAGTAAGATCTTCTCTGTATTTAGTTCAAGAGTTTTCCATGGTGGTTTTCAAGGGGGAAGAAACACAGTTTTGTGGTGCAGCTATCGGGACATGACTTACAGACATAGCATAGTGACAAACTACCCCGGTAATCCCACTTATGTTGTATGGGAAGCTCGTGCACTTGGCTTTGCCCTTACAGAAAATGGATGTGAGAGTTCCCAACCGGTCAGACTCTTGAGAGGATTTTGTTACAAGGATGAAGGTATTATATTGCTACGAGGATGAAGGTATTGCTACGAGGATGAAAGTATTGCTACGAGGATGTGTGACTACATGAACATCGTAGTCCTGCGTGGGAGTGGAAAGTCATAAAGTTTGGTAAATAACTTAAAAGTCCCTGACGGGTTTCCAAAAGTTCTCCTCTCTCTGTGTTCAGAACTCATTCTTTAAAAGTTATCTAGATTTTGAACAGGTAATTTAGGGGAAGCTTTGTGGTGCCTATCTCAAGTACAAGACCCCAGACTTGTATGAGTAAGAGAAATCGATACTACAGTCTAGTGTGCTAGTTCAGTGTATTAAGTCCGTATCTTGCCCTGAAGCGAGAAGTGGTGCAAGCCAGCGGGAGCTCTGGTGTGCACGTGGTACTATCAGGGGGCTGCATTCTGCACTGATGGCAGGTCTTCATCAGGAGTGCCAAAGACAGGGCTTTGGTGCCAGACAGTTGCTCTACCTTTACAAATGCAGATGGAAAGTTTTCAGTGGCCACACAGTTGGGAGAAATTCTGTTTCTTACTGAAAGTTGGAGTTCCAAGTGTCATTTAAAAATAACAGGTATATGACTGACCTATTTTCCAGTAGCTTCCCGTCAGGTCCTGGCATTCCCTGGTCCCTCCTGGACTGCACTGTAGGATACAGGTTCCTGATTTCATGGAGATGCTGAGACTCTGCTTTTACAATGCCAGGCACCTCAGAGGTGATGGGGACGCTAGCACACTGACTGCTGTGCTCCCTTGCTAACCTCCCAAAGGGGTCTTTAAACAGAGCAACGAAAGCTTCAGAGCAGCTGCTCTGCTCTCTCCTCTTACAGGACAGAGGAGAGGCCACCAAAGTAATTTCATCCTCCAGCCTAAGAAAGAAACTCTGCAGAAGATGGTACCTGGTTACCCATGCCGCCACGTGTGCCCCTGTCAGTGCCATATCTGTACAGGATTACGTGTGAGTCTTTTGGCATATCCACCTCTGCACCATGGCTTTCTGAGGTTTATTGAGGCTGGAGGACACTGATGTTCTCTAAGCCTTTCAGAAACATCTTACTTCCTTTGAGCTGTGCGAAAGATGCAGAACCAAAGCAGCATGCAAGAACAATTATTAAACGTTGTTAATTAGGATGTGTGAAGATGGTCCCTCTCCCCTTTTCCTTTGAAGCATGAAAGCCCAGAGGGAGCCTTTATTAAAGTCAACAAAGAAATCTCAAAGGAAAAAATTCCCTTCTTTAATGTGGTCACACACATCATCTCCCGCCTGGTGTGACCAGACATGTGAATGTGATTACAGGCTGTGTCGCATAGGGGCACAGGCACACTGCGCCCCGAGCCATGGTGGGGAGAGGAGAGGGGCAGAGCCTGCACAGCTGGTCTGATGCCCAGCTGCTTGGATCCTTTTGCTGCTTATGCCAAAAATGCAGCACCTGGAGCTTGCTTTCGATGGATCATGTATTTTTTTAACTACTTTTGATTTAACATGTTCTCTCTCCAAAGCAACCTCTGATAAAAACAAGCTTCAGTACCCAGGGTAGCAGCTGAATATCCATCCTGGATTTTCCTGCTGGAGGGGTGGACATTGCAACTTCTTTACTCACGAGATAAGTTTTGTTTGTGTATTTAAAAACAAACCGGAGTCTCACAGCAACCTGATTATGGTGGTGCTGATGGGCTCAGGAAAACCCATCAGAAATACCAAAGATCCCACTGCACTTTGGTAATTCGCGTAGCAAACCTTGAGATTCAGGTTGGTTCCATGACAAGCAGTCACAGTATTACTTCCCATTCAAATTCTCAGATGGCATCCATTTGTAGGCATAAATACTTTGTTCTCTTTAATCCCAAATGACAAAGGCAGTATTTGAGAAGTGCTGCTTCAGGAATTTTTGCTTTCTTCCCAAACCTTGCCTTATAGGGGAAGGTGGGGTGTGGTGAGCTCTGATCCATAGGATCAAAGGAATAGGGGTCTTGCACTGAAGCTGTGTTTTCTGTTGGATGCAGGTGGTGAAGACAGGGCGCAATATGTTGCGCTATACTTTTGTTGTATGAAAATATGAGAAGGTGACGCCCTTTCCCCTTCTCTGAGCTGCTCTGTGGGGCGGTGAGAGCAAACACTTGATGTGCTATAGCTTCTCAGGGATGCTTTGGTAATCATGGAGATAAAACAGGGCGGGTCCATTATAAAATTTGTGGAGTGGAGACTCTGTACCTGCATGAACTCCTCAGGAACATCGCTGGTTGTTGCTATCAGAAATGTTTTGTCCAAACAGAAACAGTGCGAAATGTGCTGTTCTTGTTCTGCTCTGTGTCGTTCCTTTGGTTTAGTCTGACCATGTTTTTTCTAGAGAACTTTCAAACATACCAAGATTTCCACTGCCTCGCCACCCCCTGCTCTGTTGTTAGTTTAGAAATGGGGGCAGCATCCTCCCTGGGCTGTTCTATAGCTGATACTACCAACCACATCCCTCTCTATGTCCCAGAGCTAGGCTGCAAGCTCAGATTTTTCCAACCAAAATTCCTCCTCCCTTTCTTTTCTCAAAACAACAACAAAAAACCCCCACAAAACCAAACAAAAAAAAACCATATG
The DNA here is from genome assembly GCA_034782735.1 of Sagittarius serpentarius. Classification (NCBI taxonomy): domain Eukaryota; kingdom Metazoa; phylum Chordata; class Aves; order Accipitriformes; family Sagittariidae; genus Sagittarius; species Sagittarius serpentarius. Next base: position 7,045,053 of record JAVKLA010000036.1, on the reverse strand, counting down.
AAAACAAAACAATTTCCAAAGAGAAGCATCCAGCTGCTTTCTTCTGACACCCAGATAGCTTGGCACGTTCATCTAATCTTCTGCCTTGACTGCTGGGCTGGCTGGCCACATCTGAAAGGAGGGGGATAAGCCAGCAGTCAGAGCCTGTATCTGTAAGCGATGTTGGTGGCAAGGAGACTTTGGCAGTGGGTTCCTCTCTCACAGCTGCTTTTTTCCCCAGCTGGAGGCTCCAATTGTTGGGCAATGGCACATGAGCCTCCCCCCGAGCCCGGCAGAGCCCCGCAGGAGCCGGCTCCGCGCTGTGAGCAGACAATGCAATTAGCTGGGTTTCACAATGTGCCACTTTGGGTGACCTTTCCAGGGAAAATAATTAGAGGGAGACCATGTCTGCCATTGATAATTGGCTTCATTAGCTCTGAGGTTAATTTCAGGGATGTGCCCAGGAAGCAACAGAAGAGGCTTGGGGGAGGCTGCCCAGTTAATCACTTGTGAAATAAAAAAGCCCATTGACTTTGTCCTTGTGCGTGCGTTGGGGGAGGTTTCACGGGGCAGCCTGGACCGATGGACAGGTTGGACACTTCTCCCGCAATCACAGTGATGGTGGGGTCAAACAGCCTCTCAGAGTGGAAAGTTTCTAACCCCTTGGTACAGACTTGCCTGGCTATTAGGGGATTTGAAACGCAGGGTCTGGATCTGCAGAGTCCCACTTGGTCACCCAGGCTGCAAGCTGGAGGACAGGGCTGGCCTCAGTGTAGGCTCTCGTCTCTCGGAGCTTGGGGGGGTGCAAAAGGGACATCCCTTTTGGGGACCTGTTCTTTCTGGTGGCGCTGAGTGTCCAGAGGATGGGAGCAAGACGAGCAGGAGGGGAAGCACCCTGAGCTGCAGAGCCACAAGCCCTCGCCATACTGCATCTGTTCTGGCACCACAGATACAAGTGCCACTTTCTGTCAGTCACCAGGGCTGTCCCCATGTTGCCCTGGGGGCTTCTCCATGGTGCCATGTCCCTCTCTACAGGGACAATTGGAGACCAAACCCTGCACTTCCCACTGGGAAGGCAACGTTTCCTTGCTGCATGTGCAACTTCTCTGCCTTTGTGGAGTCTCTTTTCCTTTGTCCACCTGCTTTGTTCTCACCGAGGTAATTAGGCGCTTGACCCACTGACAGCCCTGTTGTTTGCAGCCGTGGCATCTCCAGGCTGGGAGTGGTGGGAGCATGAGAAATTAAGACAGAAGAGCACTTTGCAAAATGGATTAGGATGAAATCGTCCTTCTAACCCGTCTGGTCTTGGTATGCACCACTAGGTTCAGAGGGGCTGGTCAGTGCAGACCTACTTCAGACCCATCCTGGAAACAGGCAGCTAAATAAAACCCCATGCTTGCCTGTCATTGCCGTAAGCAAACTGTGGGTTCTTTTTTAGCTTTTTGTGAACTGTCAAAGCTTTTGCTTCTATTTGTAAATGAATCTGCACAGGCTTTGACTTCTGCTTACCAGTGCTAAGCTGACTCCCAGGCACCCACCACTTGGTTGCACCTTGGTACCTCATGTGTCAGCCATCACTTGTGTGTGTGGTTTGGTGGGGTTTACCGAAAAGAGGACTGGAGAGTGGCACAGCCTCAGTCTGTTCCCTCAGTGTTGCCTGCAGTTCTCATGTTAAAAACTTATTATTGTCTTGTGGGATGTGAAGGGGAGAGGGGAGCAGGGAGAGCAGGAACACAAATCCATGCACAGCCCTCACTCTTCTCCTAACACCTATGAGGGGGGCTTAGCCAGAAATAGCAGCTCAAAGGGCAGCCTGGAGGGTACATACAGTATCTGAAGGGCACTTGAGGTACATTACATTTGTGTGGCACATCTTTGTGCTATGAACTAAAGAGATGAGAGTGTCAGACATGGGTTTCTCTCCATCATCACCATCTCCACAACATCAGAGGAGAGCAAGAGGTCTTGGGTTTTTCAGGCAGAAGTGTCAAGTGTAAAGAAAGTGGGAGAGGAGCCCTCAGGAATACATTCCCGCAGCAAGCAGTTGTGCAGGAAAGAGGTGACCAGGTCAAAGGAAAAGCATATAAACAACCAAGACAGAGAATCTTCTTGGCTGTCCGTTTGTTTATATCTTCCAGAAAAGAGCTTAGCAAGCTGCGTGCATCTCTAGCTAGCTACGACACAAAGTTCCCGTCCTTTCAGATGATAATGTAGGGAGAGGACTCACAGAAGTCACGTCTGTATTTCCTGTCCCGATTTTGGCATAAGGAAATACTGTAGGCTGTACCCTAATAAAATGATCAAAGGTTTTTTTGTTTGCTTGGTTTCCCTTTCCTTGAGCGCACAATTCCCTGGGAAAGCTCTCTGTAGCGTGGTGTGGACAGCGGAAAGGTGGGAAGTGTCTGGGATGTGTATGAGAGAAAGACCCTTCCTCTTGGCCTGGGTGAACCAAGACCCAAGCATGGCTGGACTAGGAGAGACTCTGTGGATTAAGATTCAAAAATACATCATCTGATAAAGACTAGGGATTTTAGGGGAGCCAACAGGACCTGGACATAGATGTGCCAGATGCCAGACCATCCCAGTGGATACTGGGCATTTTTATGCCCTCAAGGTTTTAGGAAAATCCAACTCAGAATTTCCTGGTTTAGGAGCTGCTGTTTTGTCCCTTAATCCCAAGTGTTCAAATCAGCTCTCAGCACTCCGCTCCTCCCTAGCCTGTCCTCTTCCAGCAGAAAATGCATCCACTGAGTGAAGGAGAATAGACTGTACCCTGATCGTCGAAACAAACTTTCAGTGTACGTTGGATCATCCCCAGTCTTCAATTTCTCATTTGTGTTTGGAGTCCAATTCTGCAGCCTTTATTAGTGTTTGCAACTAAGCTAGTGTATGTGATGTACTTCTCTGGACCCTTCGGTGTGCACATTTTATATGAGAAAATTAGTTCAGTTTAATACTCACTAGGATGCTCTTCCTGTTGTGAAAAGCATCACTGAAGTGAAGTCCTGCAAGGTTTATTTGAAAAGCCTGTGCTCGATATCTGGTTGGTGTAAATCCATCTAGCTCCATGGAAGTTGAAGCAGCTACACTGATTTCCCTGAGCTGGCTGTCCGGCAATAATCTGGTCACAGCTCATACATCTACAATAGATATTCATAAAAGATCTCAAAGCCATTAAAAAGTTGTTGCTTTCTATTCCATGCTGTAAGATCTTTTTTTCCCCAAAAGGTCTTACAGTGAGACATGCTCATTTGTTCACAAACTGGTCCCAGTTTTTGCAACTGTGTAAGCATTTTCTCAGAAGTTGAGAGGATTTGCACCCAAAGGGTTGTTTAATTATGGTTAATTTCTGCAGTTTGGAGGGTTGGGTGGCTGTTAAGATCACATGGCGTTGTTTCTGCTCCATGAATCAAAGCCTTAAAGCTAAAGTTGAAGGACCAAGAAAAAAACGTAATAAGTAACAGGATTCTAGGAAAGAACTTTGGAGAAATAAGTGTTTCGTCAAAATTAAGGAGGTCTTGTGAAACTTCTGGACGTTTTCTCAAGTGCCTAAATGCTTTTTAATGATCATCTCAGATTGTAAAGAGGCAGAAAGCTACCTCAGCACTTTTATTTGTGATACTCTTTGTGAATCTTTTAAGTTTTTCTACTAGCATTAGTGCAAGTATTGGTTCATTTGCTATTAGTACTTTGAACACAGTCTTTTGTTGTAAATCAGCCATTCATTTGCTCCCCCAGAATCACATCTTTAGCCTCATAACATCTCCACACAGATACGGCCTTAAATCAACACTTGGCTTCAGGCTAGTCATATTTCTTTACCAGGAAAATATCTGGCAGCTCCTCCCCAGTGGATTTGAGAACTAGGCTGTTATACTTGGTCATTTCTCCCTATGCTGTCTTTAGAGCGAGCATAAAGCTCGCTGCTCCTTTATCCATGTCATTTATGGATTTCCATAGTGTCAGAGGAGGCACACAGCATATTGCAAAGGCAGATTATCCAGAATAAATCATAGGGTGAGTATTGCAGGTTCGAAGGCAACTGGCTTTGGGAAGATTTGAACCTGAAATGAGGTTTGATGATGAAGGTGAAATGATCACTTGTAAATGGATGGGAATGCCCTCCATTTATTTGGAGAACTGTGAGACTCGCCTAGCATACAGAAGCTCTTTATTTGTCCTTTCCTGATAGTGCCCAACACTTCCCTCCCGTTCTCACTTGCCCCCCTTTCCTCCTTCCCTTCCACCTCTTTTCTGGTGGTGAAATCTTTAAAATCAGTGACATCGTCCAAGGACTCGCTTTGAGGCAGAGCTGCTTGTTTCTTGGGTCATGGGACACTGTTGGGTGCAGGGAGTTTGGATTGAGCAGATGTGGACCTCACCAGCCCACTGGTGTGTTTTCACCAGCAATGTTCAGAGCCATCCGTTTAACCCACAAATCCTATCCCACTAAACTAGCCCTGTGTGTCGATTTTTATTTCTGAGCAGAAGCAGGAAACCAGCCAATGTGTGAAAACAAGAAATAAAGAGAAGACCTGTCTGAGTCTTGAACTGAGGTTTGATTTGCACTGCAGTTTTGGGTCAGCTCTCTGTTTTTTTCTAATTAACTCAGCAAATGGGTGTTGGGTAAAGCACAACCTGTGTTTGCTGGGTAAGACCAGTGAACAGAGAGCTCTCGAGCAGAGCGGAGCTGGCATTCGTTGAGGGTGAGCTCACCTTCGCAATGGGATTTTACTGTGCTTGGCTGCGGCCTCAGAGAACCACCACAGTGCAAACACTCGCTAGGAGTAAACATCTGGAGGCCAGAGCTATTGCTCAGTCTGTCTGCGGAGCACCTTGCATAGAGAGGTCCCAATCCAGGCGAGAAGTGTGTAGCAAATAATAACTAAAAGAAGCAAAGTGATTTTTGGCAAACACAGCTAATTAGCCCATCATTCTTCTGTTCCCTGGAGATGATCTAACAGAGTTGTCTTCAAAATCCAGTGATTTTGTAAGTATGTAAATACTATTTTAGTCATCTTTAAAATTACTTGCCCAAATGTCAAGAATGACATTAGTGTGAGAGAGGCTCTTCTTTCAATTACATTTCCTCTTTTCTTTTTCTGTCTCTTAATTTTTTAGAGCCACCTGTGTAGATTACTTTTTAGCACCTTTCTGCTTTGTCATCAGGTAAGCTTGTCACTAGTGCTGGGAGGGTTCTCTTCTTTTTTTTTTTCATCTTCTTTAACGTCACTTTCTTTTTCCAAGCTCTGAGCTGGAAGGTTGTGAAACCTTGTCATAACTCCAGAGCTCTGCACTTTGCTTGCCCAATCTGACAGGCATGGTTGAGTAGTTAGCACCTGGCCCTGAGGGTCAGGGCACCTTGACCTATTTCTAGGTCTTTCCTGTATTTACCATGTGACCCTGAATGAATCACGCTCTGAAAAGTGTGACTGCAAATAGCAGTGATGAGGATTTCTTCATCCTTGACTTGACTTTGCAGAAAGCTGGGTTACCTGCCCTGCTGTTCTGGTGAGACCTCCTGAGTTTCATGCTTTGGACTTACGCTGATGCCCACTATCCTAGGTTTAGCACAGGGAATGGATGCTGGTAGGCAAAGCATAGCTGCTTTCTGGGGAGAACGTGGCACTAGGGCTGTCCCACCTCCACTGCCTGCCAGTGGGCATCCTACCAACATGCATTTAGGGGAGGCTTTTGAAGGACTCAGTGCTGGCTTTCATCTGTTCCTGTTGAAGACAGTAGGATATATGCAGAGGTTGACCTCAGATTCCCCAAGCCAATCCTTGCTATTGACACAAACACATCCCTTTTTCTGTGCAAAAGTGGAAAGTTTTCCACGTGCAGTAGTGTTGAAGTTCTCCATCATGTCACTGGGGGGCTGTCAGATTTATCTAACTGGTGTCTGCAAGCCCTTTCCCTGAGATCAGCACTTACCCCCCCAAGGACCTCTCACCAGCTGGCATATCATTTCTGCACAGCCAACATAGGAGCTAAATATAAGCCTCACAAATATCAGCAGAACTGGAGATACCTTTCATTTCTCCTGATTGTGTCCCCCGCCCTCCTTGCCCCAAGCAAACATTGCTGTTCTTTGTAATCTTGTCACTTCCCAGAGGAAAATAAGTAATTTGCAGTTACACAAAGACAGTCTTGGCTCCTCGGAGCTCCCTGTTCAAGAATAATTCCTGTCCTGGCAGATCTTTTCAGAAAGTAGTAGATGGGTCCTTGCAGCTGGTGAGATTTTGTTGACGAAAGCAATGATAACCTTCTCCAGCTTTCCATTGCTCAAGGAATCTGCTAAATGTGCCCCATGTTGAGCAGGTAATGTTGAAGGTGACCTTGTTTGACAGCACCCACCAGGAACCAAAGCCCATGATTGCCCAGCAGTTGTGTTTGGTCAGTGCTGCTGGCAAGGGAGGAATTGCAAAAGGGCAACGAAGCTGGTGAGGGGTCTGGAGCACAAGTCTTGTGAGGAGCGGCTGAGGGAACTGGGATTGTTCAGCCTGGACAAAAGGAGGCTGAGGGGAGACCTTGTCGCTCTCTACAACTACCTGAAAGGAGGTTGTAGAGAGGTGGGGGTCGGTCTCTTCTCCCAAGTAACAAGCGATAGGACAAGAGGAAATGGCCTCAAGTTGCTCCAGGGGAGATTTAGATTGGATATTAGGAAGAATTTCTGTACTGAAAGGGTCATTAGGCATTGGAACAGGCTGCCCAGGGCAGTGGTGGAGGCCCCATCCTTGGATGTTTTTAAAAGTCATATAGATGTAGTGCTTAGGGACATGGTTTAGTGGGGGACTTGTCAGTGCTAGGTTGAATTAGACTAGATGATCTTACAGGTCTTTTCCAATCTAGGCAATTCTATGATTCTATGGTTGTTAGTTTCTTCCTTTCTGTTCTATTAAGCTGTTCTTATCTTAACCCGCAAGCTTTACTTTATTTTCTAATTCTCTCCCCCATCCCACTGAGTGGGATGCTGCATGGTGCTGAGTTGCTGGCTGGGGTTAAACCACGACAGTCTGCTGCTGGGGTTACCCCAATCCTAAACCTAATCCTCAACTCCTTCAGGAATACCAAACCCCAACAAAAAAAATACAAGTGAGGGCAGGTTAATCATACAGAATATATATATTCTTAAATTATTAACACAAGGTAAGCAATCATTCTTCCTAAGGCGATTATGCACACAGAACCCATTTCCTATGCCCAATGAAGACCTTTCTGAATGAAAATCGTGATGAAATTTCATTTAAACTGCAGTTGCCAGAAAAGGCATAACAAAACATGAAAACTGATTTGGAAACCAAAGAGTATCACCTTACTTGGATTGGAGCAAAGTTCGAGCTATTGAATAGGGATATTCTTCAATACAGGTAGGAAGGCTACCAACCTCCAAGCACTGGTTACGTGCAGCTTCATTACACCCATCCATCTATTAACGTGTTCTTCTACAGTTCATTCAGACAGCATTTTGGTGAAAAACATCTGAACATTAACCTGTTCTACAAAGGCTGCAAACCAGCTCAAAGCACATTGAAATTACTTTGTCCTGTCAGATCAACACCATAAAATTGCTGCCTCAAATTTCACTTAGGTTAGAAGTTACATGACAGAAAGAAAAAACTGAAGAAGTGTGAAAAAAAATCCACTTTTTCAAAAGAAAAACAACACAGAGAAATTACAACATGCATTTGAAATTATAGTTAAGATATGTGCCCAGGTGGCCAAGAAGGCTAATAGCATCCTGGCTTGTATCAGAAACAGTGTGGCCAGCAGGACAAGGGAAGCAATCATCCCCCTGTACTCGGCACTGGTGAGGCTGCGCCTTGAATACTGTGTTCAGTTTTGGGCCCCTCACTTACAAGAAAGACACTGAGATGTTGGATCATGTCCAAAGAAGGGCAACGAAGCTGATGAAGGGTCTAGACAACAAGCCTTATGAGGAGCAGCTGAGGGAACTGGGGTTGTTTAGCCTGGAGAAAAAGAAGCTGCAGTGAGAGCTCATTACTCTCTACAGCTAGCTGAAAGGAGGCTGTAGTGAGGTGGGGATCAGTATCTTTTGCCATGTAACAAGCAATAGGGACAAGATGAAATGGCCTCAAGTTGTGCCAGGGGAGGTTTGGATTGGTTATCAGGAAAAATTTCTTCACTGACAGGGTTATCAAGCATTGGAACACGATACCCACGGAAGTGGCTGAGTCACTGTCCCTGGAGGCAGTTGCGCTTGATGATCTTAAGGGTCTTCTCCAGCCTAAATGATTCTATGATTCTATATATATGGTTTAAAGGAATACAAAAAGCTCAGACTATTATCTCTCACTTTTTGGAACTGATGTGATTACCAGTCACTAAGTCTTCGCCAATATGGTGTGGTACGAATAGAAGAATGAGAGCTTTGATTCTGCTTCTACACAGAGCCTTGTAAGCCTGATGAACAGTCCAGGCTGCTTTACTGCCACCATTCCTAAAGGGGCACTGATACAGGAGACAGATGGTACTAAGATGGCTGCATAGAGGACTTCTCCCACTTTGTTCTATGAAGCAGTCCGATGGAAGCTTTCCTGTTCTGGACCAAAGTCAGCTGAAGCATTTTTTTAGCTGGCTGCCATCCAGACAGTATTCAGACTATCAGATAACAGTAACACTGGGTCTAGCACAGAATCCACTGAATTAATAATGTCAAAACCCAAACCACGCACTCCACAGACTCACAGGTAGTTTAACTGTGTATGTTCCAATTTTCACACAGGCAGTACCTAGACAATACACTATATTAGAAACATGAAAATTCAGCTAGTAACTTTTCGTTAAGATGGCGACATTGGTTAAGCTGGCCCAATGCCTAAACCAACCTGGTATCTTAGAACTATGCAGTTTTCAAGGTGTTAGCATAAAATACATGAACAATTTTTGTGGCATGTTTTATGCCCCACTCACGATTAATTCTCAGCACATTCTGTGTTACTGTTCATTTACTTCAACAGTCTCAGTATGAATTTTTGACTTCCACAATTTTTTAATTACATTATTTAAAGAAGTGGGTGGAGGAGGGTAGGGTAACATCCTGTATAGGCCTGACTAGCGCTATACCCATTGAATACTGCATTTATTTTAAGAATCATGTTTCACAGATGTTACATTGTTCACAACCAAATGAATCCATATATTTTAGGCAACTATTATGCAGATAGACTCTAACCAGCAGGAAACATTTTTTTCAATTTAACAGCACATATATTTGAACTGTATAATAGAGATTATTTCTGTCTTCAGTATTTTTAAAAAAAATATTTTGCTCATAAAGCTTTAAAAGCATTACAGCAGACAGTGTAATTATGTGCAGGTTGACCTCAGTTGGGAGTGTAATCCAAAGCCTGATTTAATCATTGAAGAGTTGAGTCTTACATTTCCTTTCCTATTACTCCCAAAACTTTCCCTGCAATTTCTATTTTATTTTGCGTATTTTATAAGAACACTGCAATATGACTCATATCCATTTTTAGCTAAAAGAGGACATAAAGATATTTTTCAGTTTCTTCTTAAGCTTCTTCATATTTTTGGAATAATAGTAATTACAGAATACCCTATTTTCCTATGAATTTAGATTCCCAGAAGCCTGATAGTATTACTTGCCATTTCCAGGAAGAATTCTGAAGATTTTTAATTGAAGGAGCATATTTAATAGCACGGGTAAAACTAAGGATAGTTGTTTTCAGAGAGAAGTACAGTACTGCAGATAGAGTAGCTTTTAAATATGCCATCCTTTCCACTGAACAGCAATTCTAAGAGTAAAATACCAACCCTCCTGCCGATACACTTGCAACAGTCTGCAATGAGCTCCAGACAGTGAGTTCCAAAGAAGTAAACCTCCAGAGTACATAAAATTTGTATGCAAAATTTTAGCAACTGAACTTAGACTGCAATTTCTTATATCAGAACATGCTTTAAATTGTTTCTATTCTCTCTTTTTTTAAGCTATCTTTAAACAAACAAAAAATCTTGTTAAAAGCAAACACACTCTCGCATGTCCTGGTAATCAGCAGGAGTCTAAACTACATGAAATCTGTAATACAGACAAACTGCTTTTCTCCTTCTTACATGCGTGGTCCTGTATTTACCTGTCACCTGTTGTGGTTAAAAGATCAAACCTCGCCCGGACATTTAGCTTTCTGTTTGCATGATTGCATTGCTATCAACAATACTTACCTTTGTAGTACAAAAAGACCATTTGCATTATTGTAGCAGGTGAATACCCCAGTAACAGGCCAAAGCCTGACTCTACAATACAGATCTAAAATATATTTTACTGTTGGGGCAGAAATCATCTAAGAGAATACAAAGGATGGATACAGAGTTGAGTTAGCATAAACAAATAAGGTAATACTGCCCAGCATGAGAAGTGCTGGAACTAGCACTACATCTGTCCTCCTAAGATTAAAAGAAGATACAAATGAGTGAATTCCATCTTAAAGTTATTTGGAAACCACACAGTTTATAATTGGTATATAAAGCAATCAACCACCGACTGAGTGGACAAAAATTTCCAATTTTTTCAACCAGGCTTCTGAAGATAGGCAATTGGAAGAGTACACTGACGCACTGCAAAGGTTATTGTCTGGATTTTGGGGGGAGTTTCTAAATGGCTGTTTACAGAAGGACTGAGCTAATTAAAATAATCAAACCAAATGCACACATAAAACACACAACAAACAAGTTCAAAGTTTGCAGTTATTCTAAGAAACAAACAGCAAACACACATGCACACAAAACAAAACCCCCCAAAAGATACTGGAAAGTAAACACAAGGTGTTTAAAACAGAAGAAACAAAAAGGAATACTTCCATAAGATGTCTTGTAGGCTTCTGAAGAGCTGCCCATATCAAGTGAGCCACATTGTTTTAAGTGGCATTTGAAAGGAACAGTCTTTTACCCCCGTGCAGAGACCCTGCATACCTCAGTACATGTGTGCAGAGATGCATTGGGTGTAGGTGGCAAGGACTTTCTGGCAGGGATCTACAGGGGTAGCACCTGTGAGAAGCTGCCAGAAGCTTCACCCATGTCTGACAAAGCCAATGCCAGCCAGCTTCAAGACTGACCCACCGCTGGCCAAGGCTGAGCGCCTCAGCAACCTCTTTGATAACATACTTAAGAAAAGGATACAAACTGCACAACTGCAGCCAGATAGAGGAGGGAAAATATGTGAGATAAAGAGCCCTGCAGACAGCGCTGTCAGTGAAGGAGGAGGGGAAGGAGGTGCTCCAGGCACCGGAGCAGAGATTCCCCTGCAGCCCATGAGGAAGACCATGGTGAGGCAGGCTGTCCCCCTGCAGCCCATGGAGGTCCACGCTGGAGCAGATCTCCACCTGCAGCCTGTGGAGGACCTCACACCAGAGCAGGGAGATGTACCCAAAGGAGGCTGTGACCCCATGGGAAGCCCACGCCGGAGCAGGCTCCTGGCAGAAGTTGTGGCCCCATGGAGAGAGGAGCCTAGGCTGGAGCATATTTGCTGTTCAGGACTTGTGACCCTGCAGGGGACCAGCGCTGGAGCAGTCTGTGCCTGAAGGACTGCTGCCTGTGGAAAGGACCCATACTGGAGAAATTCGTGGAGGTCAGTCTCCCATGGGTGGCACTCCATGCTGGAGCACGGGAAAAGCATGAGGAATAAGGAGTGGCAGAGACAACGTCTGATGAACTGATCACAACCCCCATTCTCCACCCCACTGCGCTGCTTTGTGGCAGGAGGTAGAGAAACTGGGAGTGAAGTTGAGCCCAGGAAGAGGTGAGGAGTGGGAGAAAGGTGCTTTTAAGATTTGTTCTTATTTCTCATTATCCTACTTGGATTTGATTGGCAATAAATTAAATTAATTTCCCCAAGTCTAGTCTGTTTTGCCTGTGACAGTAACCGCTGAGTGATTACCCTGCCCTTATCTTGACCCACAAGCCTTTCGTCGTATTTTCTCACCCTGTCCAGCTGAGGAGGGAGAGTCACAGAGCAGCTTGGTGGGCACCTGATGGCCAAGGTCAATCCACTACGAGGGAAGACACAAGAAGGCTAAGACCAGCACACTGCAGATTGCCTGGCCTCTTTTCACTCAAATCAGTTATCTTCATTTTTACATAGGTTAACAGCTCTTAGGACAGTAACAATTACTTTTGTCAAGTACATTTACACTGCCTACCAAAATGCACCTTATTTCAATACACTACCTGTAATACAAGTCTGTAGAAAAGGAAAAGAACTGAACTGGGTAAGAAAAATTGAAGTAGTATTTTAATGTAGCCAAGTGAGCCAAAACATTATTTCCAAGTATGCATCATTACTGAACAATGCAACTTCTCTCCTCCCACCCAAAATTCTAAATAGAAGTCTCAGCAGAACTGTATGTATATATATAAACTTGTTGGAATATCATAAGGCTCAGGCTTAAAGCTGCCAACTCTGACAACAATGTACGGCATACCAGATCTCTTCTGAAAGCTGAAAAAGGAGATGTCAACAATTGAAAACTATGCATCTCCTTTTCTGTAAACAAGACAAACATATATGTAACATCATGGTAAAGCTGCTTTTATTTTAAGATGGTATTTGTCTGATCACCTTACCTTACTGTGCGATATGGCTGTGCCACTCCTGAGTTACACTATCATGCAAAATGACTGCCTATAAAAAACAGGTATTTGTTCTAATTTAGTATATTACTTAGGATAGCACAGCCACAAATAAGCTACAGAAACCACAGCAAAAATGGACTAATCGCATAGAGGCATTCAACATGCAGGAGTGTTTGGCTTTTTTCTGCTGTTAGTAACACAGAAATAAGTACTTACTTTGTAATGTAATTTGATGAATAAAATAGATCTCTTTACTGTATTTCAGAGTTGTTATGGCACTCTGGGACTCCTTCCCTTTGGAAAGGGGCAAAATAACTAAAAGATAAAGTCACTAATGAATCACTGATCAGTTGGAACATTGTAACTCTGAATAAAGAGACTTCTAGGCAACACCTCACCCTGAAGGCTTGGCAAAGAGCTTATTTTACAAATGTCCTAATGAGTTCTAAGTACTTTTTTTCTGCAGGAGTCTGATCAAAAAAAAAAACAAAAACAAAACAAAGCCAGAAGACTGAGAGCATACATTACATAAGTGTCCATGCTGTGCCATAAAATACATTAACTTTTGGTCCACAGACCCTCTTCTTCTGTGCTTCTGAACTATGTTATTAGTCAGGAAAACATATTCAAGAGCCTCAAAACTGACAACCGTCTAAAACTAGTATTTGCATGCAATGAATACATTTACTTAGCAGGTATTACAATGCTACTCTTAAAACCCTCCTTTGTGTAAAGTTTGCAATGTCAGGACACAGGCCTAGCCAAATACCCACTCCACTAGAGAGCAAATGTTCTGTCATGTAAACAAAGGTGAACATCTGATGGTAAGAGACAAAATTTAAGAGGTATAATCAATGTCACTCTGAAGTTACCTCATGGGAATCGTATAAGCAGCACTGATTTAGTACTCTTGCCAGTTTTATAAAGCATTTGGCATGGTAGCAGATATTCTCAAGTGTCTGATAAATCTAATATTAGGCTTTTAAAAATCTAATTCAAAGCAGGTAAAGCATTGTGACAATACCAGATTCAAACCACTGGTACGGGTGAATTTACTTTTCTAAGCTAGGCTAAGCTAATGGCTTGCTCCTCTTGAATGAGATCCCACTTCCCACCCCCTTTTCCTTCTCTTCTTCCAACTCCAGCCCAGCTCCTTGTTCCTTCTGCTCTCAGGTGCTCTCTTCCTCTACTGCACTGGCTTTTGTGTTTCTCAGACCCTTCAACAAACAGAGCAGACAGCTATTTCTGTAGTTTCTCTTGGATTAATTAACTGAGGTTTACTGAGCTGAATCAGCACACCACAAGGACAGACAAGCACAACAGGAAGGAACACAAACCTGAAAGGGGGAGGACAGAAAGCACTAGCAAGCCTTTCAGCACTAGCCAGCTGATGATCCAGTTTCTCAGCTCCCTCCAACAATGTGGCTGATGAACCACCTTTAAACATTAGATGACAGCTGATCGGTAACTCAAATGGCCCTCTGTGTGATTTCTCAAGGCTAGTATAGTTCAACACTGTTTCAACCTCTACAGCACCTTATACAACGGTGAAATTGTGCAAAGGCAGGTCTAAGAAAGAAACAGCATTTCACATGACTAAATGTAATTTTTAAAGTTTCTACGCTAAAATAATGGGGGTTTTTATTTAAAAGTTGAATACAACATCCAAAAAAGTCCAACAGAAAGAACACATTTACAAGCCCACTGTTACTAACAAAAGGCTAAACAAGGTATCAAGAAACTCAGAAATCCCCTATCATGCATACTATTTTTCTTACTCTAACAGCAAATATCATGTAAATAAACTATCAAATCACTTTCATAACAGCACAACATTCCAGACAAAAGCAATTTATATTTGTAACAGGTGAACACAGACTTGTATTCTGTGGTGTCACCTGTTTGGGTTTGTTCTGTTCCTGTTTTCACAGAGAAATAAAGGGGAAAGGATACACAGTTTAAATGTTACAAAGAAATAAAATCCATGTGTGATAAAAGCATCATGACAAAACACATATCATTTACCTATTAATTTAGCTCTTCCAGAACAGCTCCAATATTGCAAGCAGTTTGGTATTTTTTAAACTCCTCCCACGTAGGGATTTTTTTGCTGAATTATACTACTCTGAAGTGACAAAACCGGTACAATTTAAAATTCTAACATCTGATGATTATAAACAAATATCACATTACTGAAGGCTGAAGAATTTGGGCCCTGAAGCCACAGTGATGTTTGTAGAAAAATTATAATCTTTCAGCAACTTCTAAAACTCATCTAGAGATTACTTCCCGCAAATGTTTCACAATTGAATTAATATATTTGTTTATTTTTCTTTTTTTTTTTTTTTAATTTCCTTGAAACAGATATAAAGCACAGTGTTATTTAATGTTTGGGGTTTTTTTTAAAAAAAAAAAAACCTAATCAAAATTAGTTCTGCTTTAAGCATGAGGTTCAACTAGAAAAACCAGAGAGGTTCCTTCTAACATAATAATCTAAGTTATCGAAAAATCTTTTACAATACTCTTTCCCTGAAGTAGCTCAAAACAAGTCAGGATGCAATGCTGTTATGTGGAAAGTTGTGCTACTACTGATTTTAGATGACCCACATAAATTGTCTGCAAGTCTTCACAAACAAATGCTAATTGATTATTTAAACAACATTTTTCAAAGGGAAAAAAAACCATCTAGTTCTCTCAGACCAATATCATAGCATTTTTTCCAAAAGAAGATCATACAATCATTTGTCTACAAATGCATTTTGAAAAGTACTGTAACAGTAGCATAAAATAAACAAAAATTTCCATTACCACTTAAGAAAGCAGAGGTACTCAATATACTTTCAGAAAAAAAAATGTTGCTGAATGACAGGAAGTGTTTTACAACACCTTTCCAGAAGCAACTCATTGACAAAAAAAGTCCACTAAGAGCCCAGATTTTTCTGAATGGGTAATGTTTGTCTGCCCCATATGTAACAAATAAAAAAAATCCATACATTTGATGACTTTTACTATACAAATACCACAAACAGAAAAGAATAGATAGAAAGGAAACCCAGAGATAGGGTCTTACCAGTAAAAGGTTTTTAACTGTAAACAATCTCTGCCAAAATGTTTGCAACTGATGAGCAGTCATAAGCAGATACACCACCAGTGTTATGTTTACATCTACTCTGAACGGCTCCAGATGATTATTTTCAAGAACTAGCTTGCCAGGGAAGCTATCTTCACACCAAAGCACCTTTCTGCCTACAATTAAAAGTGTTAATCCAAAAGTAAAATCCAAACTGCACAAATGAGCCTCTAGTACGAGGTTACTAATAGTAATGGACACAATTGACAGGCAAGAGCTAGTAAACAAAGAGGCATTTGTGGAGACATTTCAAGTTAGCATCTATTACTGTGTGTTAAAATTCTTCATGAAGTTTTCAGACAAACTAATAATGGTTTGGTTTACATTTCAGGCCCAAGTTCTTCAGAAAATGGAAATTGGGCAAGTTTCAACAACAAACTAATTAAAAGAAAAACATATTTCCCTTATTAATTTATACAGCTTATGACTGGAAGATACTATGAGATCATCTAATCTCCTGCCCAACAAATTTGGGCTATTTTCTTTATTTTTATAATCCTGTTTCAAGTTGTGCAAGGGCTTCAACAATTATTCTTAAAGACTAACCCATATTCGAGCAAGTATCACCACCAGACTCTGATGAGATCATATTATTACTCCCTGTAAGGGCACAGCAATTCTTTCTTCATCATTCTTAAAGCATTCTTGCATGTTTGCTATTAAACAGCACTGCACTTAAAGCAGGGATTTCCAGTGAACTATCCAAGATCTTTGTTCTGAATAGTTACAGTGACAGTAGTACTATGCAAGATGTATGAGTAATTCAAATAAATTGTTCCAATACATATTAACTTTGGCTCCCTTCCTCAAAAACTCTCAATCTTCTAATCTACATCAGTATACATTACATGGTTAAACCTACAGTTGCTGTGAGCCATATATGCCCGTTCCCTAAAGCACTGTCACGCTGAATACTAGTAGCAGGACAAAACTTCTAGACACTCGATTTTTAACACAGTAAAATGTTTACAACAGCAGACTATCTTATTTACAAGCTTTTATCACACAGCAAATGAACAGTAACTTGTGATGTATTTTAAAAAGAAAGTTCATTTATTTTAACTAGGGGTTTTTTTGCTTGTTTTCTGGAAGAGAGAGAAGAAACAATGTAACTGTTATACTACTGGCAACTCCCGAGTGCTCCAGTTGCCCAAAATCGCAAAATAGGTTCTAGGTGCAGGTTCCTCTATAGAGTTCAATACATGTTCATTTGCTTCTCTTGCTTTTGTATGATACCAAAAAAAACCAGTGTGGCATTACAGAATCACCTAGAGTAAAATTACAGTATCACCAAATGTTAGTAGTTGATTCTTCTCTGGAGAAAATAAAGGAGGAAGAGGATTGAGCCTATTTAGAAGACACTCTCAACTGCTAAAGCAAGAGGCTCAACATCCCACAATCCCACTTTACTGCCGATTTAGCAGATAGCAGTCTTGAGCAACAGCTCAGATATAGATATGTAAAATCACAGAGTTAATCAATATGTATGTTAAGAAAATCCCCATTCTTCTTCCCTCTTCTCCTGTCCTACCTTCCTTCTCTCTCTACTGTATTCCTTATGGCTAAGTTTTCATATCCTGAAAAGATAAAAAAGTTTTGCAGATTATCTTTAGCTGGACCAAGTCCTCACTTCAACTGAAGCTCTCTCCAGTAACAGCAATATCCTGCTGGACTTCAATGGTATGTTTCTACTAATATTAAAAAAGGAATGTTAAAAGCACCTCCTCAAAGAGGAAAAAAAAAGTAGGTGCAGCCATTTCTGAAAACCTCTGCTTTTCAATGCCTTCTTCAGCTCTGTGGCAGCAATACTTACATATATAAAAACCATAAACCTCACTGATCATCTGTAAGCAGTGTCTTGTCCTATTATAGACAGAACTGTAAAAAGATGAAATTATTAGAATGAATCTGCTTTCAAATTCTAAACCTGCCTGGGTAACGCTATCTCAGCCAGAAACAGGAAAAAAAGTTACTGTATTGAGAAAGCAGTTTTAAAAGGCATTGACTTGAAGGTAGGACATTCAACTGAAGAGAAAGAAAATAATGCTGAAAAACTGAGAAAAAATATGCAAGACAAAGGTAATCACAAAGAAAAAGACAACCCAACACCATCTCTAAAAGGCAAGAAACTGAGCGAGCTGTGAATCCCGAGGAGTACAACGGATTACAAAGTGTTTATTGCATAGGCTGTTCATA